>BSBM01002303.1:0-277500 GCA_027924585.1 Larix kaempferi | reverse complement strand
CAATGAAGTTAGACTTAAAAAAATATCATTTAATAATTTTTTTTATTAAAGAATAATTTGTGGAAGTTGATGTTTGGCCACATGTAAAGCAACAAAACAAAACTTTCAATTTGAACACGTTGCATTAATGGTGTAATTGAAATTGTGACATTCTATTCCAAATGACTTGGCTTTAAAGAACATATAAATATAGTATGCCCTTTATAGAGTCTATTCATTAAAAAACACATTGCTATTGAGACTGTACTATGATGTTCTCCCCTTCCTTAGTCAAAAGAAGATTAATAAGGTTGTTTTTCCAAGGGATAGGATGTTTTGGATTTCTAAACTATTATTGCATGTGAAATTGCATGTATACCAAGCTACAACAAATCTTTCACGGAAGTGGATTTGTCTATGTGAATAGATAAGTGAAAAGCTTTTAGCAACAAGACCTATAAATTTTAACTTGGAAGTATTGGAAATGTACAAAGTGGGATTGAGAGGCTTGATGGTGATTGTAGTAGTGGGCATGGTATTGGTGAGAATGATGTCGTGATAGTGGAATTAAACATTAAGATGGTGACCCTGGAGCTTGGATCCTAGCCTAGAAACATAAGATACTAGCCTAAAAACCCTAGTTGGTAGCGTAAACCCTAGTTTGTATTCTAATCACAATGAAACCCTATTATGTAGCCTAAGATCTAGCCCTAAATTATAATACATATAAAAAAAAAATAATTTTCATTGTACATGTATATCCATTTCAATCCAAATCACTATACACAAATATGCATAGTACCTCATCTATATAGCAAGGGTCCATCATCAACTAGAAAACTGTTGTACCTAGCACCGGATACCTAATTTAGAAACCTAAGGGTTTGAAATTGGTTGTACCGTGAAGATTTTTATATGGTGGATATGCACAACTATGACAACCTTCTCAATGGATGGCAAACCTAATATTATCATAACATTAGTAAAGCTTAGTCCAACATGTAGTAATGCTTACATGTTCTAGTATTGATGGCGCACTAATGGATGCATGCAACTTGATGAGGGTGTATGTGTGACTCCATTTATGTAATGCAAGTCCTAAATGTATTTAACAAGTGTCTGAGTTTCCAATAGATGAATTAGGATGTCCTAATACCCCTCAATCCCTTCCAGATAGAATTTGAAAGCATTTGGGGTATTGGGGTAACAAGTTGGTGTGTTGAGGTGGATATAGCCTAAAAAATACACCTCACAGTAGGCATTTATTGTAATGTCAACTATATGTGTTTAAGTCAACGTGTCTACATAATATTAGATTGCTATCACATAATGATAAATTAAGGAAGTCCTAATTGTAAATGGTATTGGATGTGATGGTCATCAAATCAAAGGTGGCTATATCCGTGAGTGAGAATTAATGAGCTAGCTATACATTGTGCTCAAGGTTGTCCTATATGTATGGTGACAATTGATTAAGAAATGATTCCATAACTTGGTTATTAATTTGTTGCATGATCTTAAGTAGACAAAATGGTCAATATAAATACTAGTGACGACATTTCATTATGTAGAGTATGGACATTTGGGATCTCATTATGTAGAGCTATTAAAAATCATGTTGGATCTCATTTTAACCTTTTGACAACAATGGACGTTTTCTATTTTAAGTATTCTTTTCCTAGTACTCAAGTTCCCAATATATATCTTATGTGCCATGAGGTGTGATTTGTCCATCCATTTATTCCGTTTGTTTTTAGATAAATTCTCACACATGATTTTGTTTCAATTAGCCTATGTTTATAATGTTCTCTTAACATAGATACCATTACAAGCTTTTACATGTGGAAAGATAAACCAAGCTGAACTATGATATCCAACTTATCTTCTAAGATCTAGGTAAGCTTCAGGTTGATTCACATTATCAACTAATGCATGGACATCATTGGTACCAAAACTTAAGACCGCATGCCATGGACGGATAGAAGTAAAAAAAAAAATTAGACAACATCACATCATGATACACACAACATGAGACAACAACATTAGACAACAAGATACTAATATAGACAACATCGATATACATCACATAACTAAAAATCCATGTACATCAAGGCTACAAAACTCATCCAAACATATACAATTTCTGGCGAATAGTGGAACATGGTTCCCAATGTACATACAATGGCAACTCATGCCCTATAGAAAATGCGCCAACTCATGTCGTATATCCAAAATACATGGCAACTCGTGCCGTAGATACAAAGTACATGGAAACTAGTGCACAAAAGTGCCACATCATGGCTCATGTACATAGCATGGTGTGTCAAGCATTGTGACCACCCCCGTCACTCCCAGGCGCATCTCCAAAGTCGATCTTCCTACTCATCGAGCTACCTTTGCCTCTGGTCTTGCTCCGTCTAGGAGTAGACCATCTCTCCGAGCTCTGGAACAAATGATATAAGATACCGTCATTTTCAAGCATTTGAAACATTTACCACATTTATAAAACAAATGTAGAATTCGAATCTTAAATAAATCACCTCTAATGCGAGTGGGAAACGTGAGGCAGGTGTCCTGGATTTGTGGAGCCTCTCAGCAACTCCAGCCTACAACATTTACAACAATCATTTCATTGAAAAGTAATAATTGCTTAAATTAATTTTTGTTAATGCATCAAAATATTTTCATAAATTAGCTTGATTCTCACCATGAACACCTCCGACGATGGACATGGCTGGGCTTCTGGGCTAGTAGGTGGAGCAAATGGCTGGAAAACCAGCTCCGATGCAGTCATGGGGGGGGGTGCAGATGTAGTGGAAACCACTACAGGTGCAACCATTGGAGATATAGATGAGGATACTGGAAGAGTAGATGCCACAGTAGTGGCGGGAAGTGGGGATGATATGGTGGGAGAAGACATGGTGGTATGGGGTGGAGGACATCGTGGATGATGAACCCCTGCCGGTTGTACGATAGAGGGTATTGAATGAAAAGGATTAGGGGGGATGTTGAGGGATGGTGCATGGGAGGGCATTCCTGCATAAAGGGAGGAGGATGGATGAAAGGGAGGTTGTGGATGAAGAGGGGAAGGTGGAAGGAAGGGGGGGCGTGGACGAATGGAGGAGAATGGATAGATAAGGGGGCATGGATAAATTGGGGAGGATGTATGGACGGGGGGGCATGGATGAGTGGGGGAGAATGGATGGAGGGGGGAGTATGGCCGGGGAGGCGGGGATGTTTGGAAGGGAGGGGGTGGACGGAGGGAGGGGTCTATATGGAAGCGAGGGGGGGGGACTCATGGGAGAGGGTGGAAACATAGGACTAAAATGGGGACCTGCAGCTGTTGGTGGCACCTACATATACATTTGTATTATCACAATTTAGTAAACAAACAATAAATTAAACCATAGTAAGTCGTAACAATTCAAATTAAAAACATGCTTATAACTACACATTGTACTTGTGTATATGGTGATCTGCCAATCCCTGGAAGGGATGGTTTATCACCGTAGTCAAGGAACACCTGTGGACACCAAAATGCATGCATGTTATGAACATGTTAAACAAGTCATTATTTAGGCAATCAAGATATTCAAAAACATTGTACGAACTATCAATGTGTATGCCATAAATATAAATACTTAAGTAATATAAATGACATAAGTAATAACAATATTGTGTGAGGTACTGAAAATACCTCCATGTGAGGTGTTGCAATTTGAGTTGCAGCTGCTATTGTTGCATCCAATTTGGCAGATCCTACGTTCTCCCATGTTGGTGTCTCAGCTCTGAATAACTGTACATTGAAATAATAGTTTAAGTCAAACAAAAATACTTTAAAAATACTTTACAAGTTATCAAGTGATGATTGAAAACACATTAAAAAAATTGCTGACTTGATCCATATAACAGCCCTCGATCGGTCCAGGGCAAGTGTGCCCGCAATGGGGACAAAGATGTGGCATTGTCCCTGTCGAAATGGAATGCCCAGCATGGCTACCACCGGTCACAAGTCTATCCTGGCCTTGTCGTGAAGGCCTTGCACCTGGATCTCTATCAAGGTCACCCGACCTCTCCACTTTAGTCGCTGCTACAAAGGAGGTGTGTCTGAGGAGTGCATGTGCAACATTCCTCATTTCCTCCTCGATCTGATCAAGCTTAGGGGGTAATTGAGGTGGCTAGGGAGAGGGGTTGGGGTCACGCCTAGGAGCTGGTGGCCCTCTCAATGGGTTCCTCCTGGCAGCAGGTCGATCTTGGGCAGAGCCACACCAACACCCTGGAA
Source organism: Larix kaempferi (assembly GCA_027924585.1). NCBI lineage: Eukaryota > Viridiplantae > Streptophyta > Pinopsida > Pinales > Pinaceae > Larix > Larix kaempferi. The sequence continues at coordinate 273,239 of BSBM01002303.1, read as the reverse complement.
CTCGGTTATGTCAAAATAGTTGACATGTAAACCGAGCATAAACTCAGCCCACAGTTGCCGAAGGAAGTACTGTGGAACCTCCCTATTATTGCAGGGAGGTTTATCGTACCCCATGAACCACCTCTGCATCCAATTGTCCCTCCATGGTTGGTAATGACACCAATCCATGCAGACACGTGGATTTCTAGTGTTGGGTGGTATTTGTGTTCTTGGTTCGGTGAACATACTATATAATTGGGCCTTTGTAATATTAAAATCTTTTATTGCTTCCTTGGAAATGCTCGTGGAGTAATACTTTCGCATCCTAGCCCTATATTTAGTCATGTCGGTTAATTGGCGATGTGCATGGGTGAGGGAGTCAATTGAGCTCTCAATTGATGTGGCAAGAGACACTCGAGATGGTTCCCCCGTGTTTCTTAGGTCTTGGGTGTGCACTCTCATTTCATTTACATAATGGTTAAGGTCATCTTGTTCAATATTTGGTTCGAGGTTTTGGTTTTCTTCGGCATTTGGATTTTGTTGATGGTTTTCTTCGGCATTGGGTCCAAGGTTTGGGTTTTCTTGTGTTCCAACGAACTCCGGGTTAATATTTTGTTCACTCATTGTCTCGGTTTACAATCTGCAATTGAGAATTGGTCCATTGTTTTAAAAATTTGGGAATTATTAACAATTTAATAAACAAAAAAAATAAAAAAATTGACACAAAGAATGAATAAAATAACAAAAAAAATTCAAACTTACCTATCCAATTGATGTGTTGATGAGTTGGTCAATATATTTGGGGGGTTTTGGAGTGGAAATGGCCTCCTTTGGTCACTGTAATCATGTGCACGCAGGGGTGGAAGTCGCGCTCGGCTCAAATGGGTAGAATGGGGACATTCGGCTGTGTTTTTTTTTTTAACAGGAGCGCGTGCGCGCCACTTTAGCGCGCACGTGCCAGCCACACGCATGCGCCTTGGTTCGGTACTGAACCTAGCAACGCGTGCACGTTGCCTTAGTTGCATGCGCGTTGTTGCCTTATTCCCGCTAGCGTGTCCCCATTGCAATGGTTTTGGGGAGCAACTTTGTGCGCCCGCCCTTGGGTAAATAAACTATTTTACTTCATAATTAATTAATTAATGCAATTTTTGTCTATTTGTGGGATTAATGTGTTAGCATTTCCAACATTTCCAACATGATTCCAAATTGGAATAGATAATTATTTTATTATTACATTTTAACTATTTAATGAGTGGATCATAGAAAGCCAAGGTAAATTTGTTTTTTTTAATATATATTTATAAATATAATTTTTATGTTAGTAATAAAAAGAAATTTAGGAGAATGATTTTATGTTATATTTAAAAATTTAATGAATTTTACAATTTTTTGTAACCTAGGGGCATCTAAGCCATCAAAATCACTCAAGGACCCCACCACCAGCCTCAACTTGACTGGGTTTATAGGTGTAAACTAGTGAGCTAGAGGAAATTGACACATTTTTTTTTCATTAATGCAAATTTTTTTATTTAATTAAGTAAACATTATAACCACTTTTTTATAATAATAATAATAATAATAAAGCATTATATTTTTGTTCTATAATTTTCTATAATTTATTTAATTTCTTAAATATATATATTGACAATGTGCATTTAATTTTTTAAATATATAACCAACACAGATCCATCTTAAACTGGTATTCTTGATTGATAAATCCGGGTTTAAGTTTTAAGTTTTTATTTTATAAACGAACATCTATTTTTTAATTACTTTTCACAATATTTTATTTTATGAACCAACATGGATTTTTTTTAAATACTTTCCATAATTTTTTATTTTATGAGCCGACATGAATTTTTTTAATTATTTTGTTAGTAACAAACATTACATCACAAACATTACAACATCTCCCCCATACTTACTTTACTTTACTTTACTTCTTTTTACTTTAATGTTACAAACGTGACTAATGTTATATCACATTACAAGATCTCTCCCATTCACTATTACTTTACTTCTTTTTACTTTAATGTTACAAACGTTACTAATTTTACATCACGTTACAAGATCTCTCTCATAATATTCACTATGACTATTATTTTTGGTTGACATGTTACTAACATTACATCACATTACAAGATCTCTCCCATACTGGGTTGTAGAGCGCCATGTAAAGGTTGAGCTATAAAAATTATCTTAGCTAAACATTTAGAATGTCATTTTATTGATGAAATTATGAATAGGATATAAGTAACTATCATAATTATTACTTAGGAATGCCCTTCTTTATTGAAGTATCCTAGCATGTAGCTAATACATTGTCCTTTAAAATTTAGAATTCTTATGGTTAGAACTTTCAATAATACTTATTTTAGAGTTACAATTATACTGACATGACCTATGGGGTAAATTTGCATACGCCTTTTGAATAGTATAATACAAGGAAGAAGAAGAAAAAAAGTTCACTTCCTCAACTTGACAGTCGTTACATTTGCGCAATGACAATTTGTATTATATATATGTGCATTTGTTTATAATTAAATAAATTTACAATAGATTTACATGAATACAATAAAATATTCTATACAATTTGTAATGTTATAATCATATTGTTAGGATATTCCAATACTCCATCCTTGTCCTACCTAGCATTACTTATTTTTCCTAGTTGTGATGATGTAATTTGCCCCCTAGTGGTGTGCAGATGTCATCCAGGATCCATCTACCACATTCTAAGCCCTGTATGCATCATTTTAGGACCACTTCAGTCAGTTCCCTATTTTACAGGAACCTATTGAGTGTTCCAGTGTAGTCCACCTGAGTTAGTTGACTCTTGTGGGGGGTTGGAGCTCTGAATGCCACTGATTGTGGCCTCATGCACCCATTTCTAATTGACATGCATGAAATACTCACTATTGCGCCCTCCTTAGTCAGTTAACTTATTGTGACTTCAGTTAGATGATTTTAGGTTCAGTTGATTTTGAGTCTTCCGGAGCACTCCAGTGGTGATAATACCTATGTTAGACCAACTGAGGTTCGAATTCTCCTGCATGATTCAAATTTTATCCATTGTAACATCATTGTTTATTATAATGATTACTGGAACATGTGATATTATTATGCTCCTATCTGAGTTCTGCTGCATTATTATTCTTTTGCTCTTTTTTACTGTAGTTTTCACTCTTATTAAAATTTTCTACTCATTCTTTCTTTGTGAGGTATTCTTAGCTCTTTAGATCTGTTGTGACATAGAATTTCACATGGTATTAGAGCCATTGATTGAATAGGTTGAGCAACTAATTTTGGTAGTGCACTAGAAGCCTCTGGATTTCCACAACAAATATTAGTTCCATTGCATTGAATTCATTGGAGAAATCTAATGAGGTCTAGCCAAATGTGAAGGATCCAGATAAAAGTGCCTACTATCCTAAAGTAGTTCTCAGTAGTAGTCTCCCTCCATTATTGAGAGTTTTTTGCAGGTTATTCAAGTTTTTGAGTGCATCAGCAATTACAACAGTTTTATGCAGTTGCAACAGTTACAACAGTTTTATGCAGTTGCAACATTTTTTTTCTGCAGTAGTAGCAGTTTCACCTTGTATTAGCTCTAGTAGTTGTAATGGACAATTCAAACTCTCCTCTCTCTCCCAGGATCCTGACACCCTTCAATTATTTTGATTGGAGCGCTAGCATGTAGATGGTATTGCACAACAAATCATTGTACAAGGCGACAATGGGAAAGGATCCTGAACCACATTCAACTATAGAGAAAACCGAGTATTTGAATAGATTGGATGAAGCAATTGGTTTCATGTGTATTCATATTTCTAGAGATCTACTCTTCCACATCGAAGGATTGAAGACTCCAAGATAGTTATGGTTCAAGTTGGAGACCCTCTTTGGCAAGCAAGATGAGCTAAGAGGCCATATTCTGGAAAATGAGTTGATTGCTCTACAACCAAGCAGTTTTGAGACCATTCAACAATTCTTTTCAAAATTCAAATGTTCAGTTATGCAATGCAAGCAGTGTAGCATTGAGAAGAAGGATGAGCAACTGGTGCTATCCACTCTAAGAAAGCTAGATCCTGAGTTCTCCATCTTTTTCTATACCTTCCATTTTGGGTGAATGTCAATCCTTGGTTGGAAGATTCCCTCCTTAGATGTTTTCATTGAGTCTCTCATCCAATAACATCATCATCACGTTTTTCAGGTATTTCTTGTTTTTGTGGTAGTGGGGTCCATCAAAAGTATTTAGTGTGGGTACTCGTTGGATGCGGAATTTAATTCCGCATCCAACGAGTGCTCCCGCTCGAAATTTGAGTAAAAACATAGGGAGATATGTTGAAAATACGAAAAAAAAAATAGTTTTTCATTCTTCCTCCAAAATTAATAAATACTATTTTAACTATTATTTCATTATTTCAACTATTATTTTATTATTTTCCTTAGGAGGCCCATTTTAGACCTCAAATTTCCTCTAATGCAAAGTTTATCATTTTTTTATGAGGACTTTATCAATTAAAACCCTAAATTTCCAGAGCAATTCAAATTGCTTCCATGCTAAGGGATTTAGAAGTTTTTCAGAAAGAAAGAAACATAACTTGAAATTTTAAGTAATAAAATCAAAGTTACATCCGAGTGTCCAAGAACTAGAAACGGTTCTGCAATATACATTCCGGCAATGTCTATAGAAGACAAAAAAATGCTCGATCAACAAACACCTAAAGTAACATTCCCAAATACAAACATAACATTAAGGACTTCAACCTCCACAACCAAAAAACTAAATGTAGCAGATAAAAAAAAATGGTAGCATAGGCCCAAAAAAGAACACAGATCATCTTCTCTTAAAAGGCTCGCATGGTGCCCTAATACACAACCAAGTTGTCCAAGTATTCCACATAGTGGAGGAGCCCATCCAAAGGCCCGACAACTTTCTTTGATAAGCGATCTTCCTCCATGTTTGCTTCACGATAAATATGTTTATAGCAGATATGAGCGAAGGAAACCTTTAACCTTTCCACCTCTTTAAGCCAAGGTTCCACGAATATGACTTTGATCGAATACATGCCATTGAACCAGTTAGTGACCACCTAGGAATCACCATAAATTGTCAAATAAATATAGCCCCTCATACATGCAAACCATAACAAGCAATGCATCGCTAGAAGCTCATCTTTTAAGCAATCCCCTTTTCCAACACCCTTTCGAATGCGAATAATGTGATACCTTCTCAAATAAAAGATTACACCTACTCTGTAGATACCTTGATTTGAAGCCCCATCAAAGTATCCACAAATTGTAACACCTTCAATCATCGGAAAGGAGACAAGTCTACACTTCATCCTCCTAACAACCTATGGATATCCATTCCAAATAAACAGTATCCTTTTGCATATGGTTGAGACCGAAGGAGTTATATTTTCAAAAATCCCTTCATTCCTAGCTCTCCAAATGCAGGCTATTAAGAACATAGGCAAAGTTCTGTAGGTACCACAATAACAGAGCCAGTTGATCATACAACCATTTAAGCAATCACCTTTCCATTCGTCCGGAGGATATATCCAGCACCTCAACTCCTTCCAGACTTCCTTTACAAAACTGCAGTGGACAAATAGATGATGGGTGTCTTCACTTTCATCCCTGCAGAGAATGAAGAACCCAGGTCCATGAAATCCTCTTTTCTGTATATTGATCCAAGTGAAAATTTTGTCCTGTAAACAAAGCCACATAAATAATTTTAGTTTTAGAGGGATTTTCCACCCCCAAAGCTTAGTGTGCCACCACTTCGAATTCGGTTGAGAATACAGATCATGTAGCACCAAATTGTAAACATTAGCCATAGACAAAATTTCATTTGAGTCGGGACCATCCTAGGTCAAAATATCAACGGAATCATTTAAATGAATGCCCGTGTAAGTAAGACAGTCAATATAATCATCCCACACAGGAACCCAGTGTGAAGAGAGATTTAGATCCTTGGCAGAAAGCCAACAGGTATTGCATAGTTCTGAACATTTCTGATACACCTGAGAAAGAACTACAATCTTCTGATCGTGTAGTTATTTAATCAAACTAGTCGGAAGTGAGTAAGCACCATCATTGCCAATGAAGGGGTCAATAGCGATAAATAATTCTGAGCCCTTACCCACCTTCCACTTAAGCCATGGACCGATATACTGATAAGTGCTGACGAGACTGCGCTAGACCGCAGAAGCTTGTGAGCCACATGGTTTCGGCTTACGAAGCCATTGGATCATAGAAAATGTTTTCAAATATTTTGACCGAATGACACAGCTCCATAGCCCACCATCAGTTAGATCTCTCCACAAGATTTTTTTCCTCATCCCCAGATTGAAGCATTCAATATTTTTCAAACCCCAACCCCCTTTTGATTTCGGTCAGGACAAACTCTGCCAAGAAGACAAGTGACACTTCTTCATATGTGGCTTACCAGACCAAATGAACTGAAATAGTTTGCTGCAGATATAGTTGATGATCAAGGAAGGTACCTTCCTAAATCCAAACCAAAAGACGGGTATACTCTTGATTACTGACTAAGCCAATATGAGTCTGCCACTGATGGATAACCACCTCATTGCCCAATTGTTAATCCTACAGTATAATTTCTAAAGCATCCATCTCCAGTCCACCACCTTATAACAATTGGATTTTAAGAAGTATCCCAAGTACTTGAACCCAGTGTCAATGTGTTCGAAAACATAAGGAAACAAAGACTTCATGGACACAATAACATCTTCATCAATACAATTGAACAAGAAGGAATATTTGCATACACTGATAGCCATACCTGAAGCGAGGCAAAAACCATAAAATATAAATTTATAATTCAACCATTCATTTAAGGAAGCATCCCCAAAAATCATAACATCGTCCACAAACAGCAAATGCGTGATAGACATCACCCGGGTGATTTTTATACCTCTGATTTTTTTGTCAGATTTCGCTTCAAGAATAAGCCTGCCCAAGCCCTCTATAGCTAGAATAAACAACTAAGGAGAAAGCGAACACCATTGTCTAATTCCTCGGCTGCAGGAAAACACATTTGAAGGAGCACCATTTATCAGGACCGCGAAAGATGTGGACGATATACAAGTCATTATCCACGACACCACATTTAATGGGATGCCAATATGAATGAGAATAAAGCGAAGATACGACCAATCCAAACAATCATAAGCCTTGATGAGATCTAATTTTAGAATAAGCACTTGTATATCCTTAACCAAATGAAACATTCTTGTGCCACCCCTACTGCGACTAGGATTTGGCGATTGAACAGAAACCCAAACTGTTCCATAGATATGTGTTGTGTCAAAAATGGCTTAATGCGCCTTGCAATGATTTTATGTATTAGTTTGTAAAGAATATTGCAGCGCGAAATAGGATGATAATCACTTAAATCATCCGACCGGTCCTTCTTTGGTATCAAGGTGGGAAAGGTGGCATTGAGCCTCTTGGGAATGATAGCTTTTTCCTTGGATTCCTCCACAGCAAGAAGAATCTCTTGCCCCATCAGGTCAAAGAAATGTAAAAAAAACTCCACCATCCAGCCGTTTGGACCGGGGCTTTTTTTTCTAACAAAAGTCCCTAATACTTCCTTAATCTCCTCCAGACTTACCTCTTCCCCAATCTTCTTTCCATCCTCCTCATTAAGAAATCTAGGAAATAACTTGACAAACTTCAACTGAGCTTCTGAGTTATTGGCACGATCCTGATGATAAGAACCCCTGAAGTACTTCTCTACAGCCAGCTGAATGGACTCATGATCCGATCTAAACAAGACATCATCACCTTTAATCTCCCATATCGTATTCCTATTCCTCCTTTGATTAGCATAATGTTTTAAATCTAATTTAAGTTTACATGTTTTTTTTTGCAATATTGTATTTTTTTTTTAAAAGACACATAATGAGCACAAAAAAAGTTACACATCTCTTACTTAAGTGTAAAATATGTCTCTTCCACACAATAAATATTAAATGTTGTAAAACACCAAAAATATCAAAATGCCAATTCATTGAAAAAGCCTTAAAATACAATCCTGAAAATCCGTAAAAACGAGGAGAAATATGTTTAACACGTGGTGAATATGTATTTCGAAATTTGAACAATGTTTGTATCCTTTTTCTCGTTTAGTTAACATCGCCCAATTGCAAACTGGAATTGAATTTCTTCGCTACATGTCGCCCATGTCTGAGGGATTCAAACTTCACTCACATGTCGCAAGTTACACTCTGATGACGTATCTATGAGTTACAATGTGATGACGTGATAGAGGCCGAACATGGTGGAGGCTGCAGCCACTCCAATGAAGTATAAAGTATCGCGTCCAAAATATGGTAAGTTAATTAAATTCAAATCTTAAATTATACAATTTTATTAGATCTTAGATCTCAGAAGCGAAAATTATTCAGCCTTCATGCAGGTCATTTACTGCTGCGACAACATCCTGTTGAGAATTTTCTGCATTTTCCTTAATATCTGTTAGATATTTTTCTTAATATCTGTCCGATGATATCGGATAGGCAATGGCTATAGTATGTTTCCAATGAAAATGATCAAGACGTTTATCTTACTACAATCATTTAATGCAGATACAGTAACGTTATGAATAATTAGATTTCAAGCTACTTGAAATCTAATAAGCCAATACACTACTGTCACAACATTGACATTAAATACTGAATGCTGCACAACCAGCTAAATAATTTTCCCAGAGTGCTCACACAGAGCTCACTTAAGCTCGCTTTGACCTCTTTCCACGTAATGTGCAAAAGCTAACAAATCTATCCACACAGAGCTCACTTAAGCTCGCTTCGACCGCTTTCCACGTAATGTGCAAAAGCTAACAAATCTATCCGGCTTGCACGCTCTCACATATCAGATTAGTATATATATTGTTAACACATTCAAGTTTCTCTGCCTAATATTGGTAATAGTCAAATAGTATCAGGCTCTGGTGAGCGCACCTGGATTCAGGAGCATCGTTTTTAAGACATCTTAGTTTTTCTCTGCCGTTACGTTTTTCTTCCTTGCCATTAATGGTTTTGAATTCAAAGTTATGCATGCCTTCCAATTACCCAGATAGATATTTTCATGTTCATTGAGAAGAGATTGATTGGTTTTGTTTGGTAACCGCAAAAGAGTAATCAGTATATTAATGTGTGGGTAGATCTTGAAACTGTACTGATCTTATTATTATCTGATTTGTATTATATATTGACAGGTCATGGAACAACTAAGGCAGCTCTTATCCTCGTCCTTTTTGGATCTGGAACGAACTGAAGCCAGGCTGCTTCAACTCCTACAAATCTTGACAGCCACTTGCAGAGAACGAGACGAAGCGCGAGAACAACTGTTGAAACTCGAGGCAAAATACTGTAATATGGTAACGAATACACGGCAACCTGTCATCATGTACTCTGGCTGCGATCAATCCGAGTGGCCCGACACTAAGATGGCCGGCGCGGAGATTAACGTGAACCCACATCCCACCATCAATTTGCCCAACCAATTTCCCTGGAATTCGACTCCCGTCCACCACTTCGACCTTGGACCAGACGTCGAACTGCAGCGATCGCCAACTTCATATTCCAATGTCCATTGTTCGAATCTCATGGATTGAAAAAGTCAACCGCTTTGTCAACAGAACGTGCAGCTGCTAAGTTTAGTCGAATGACAAGAATCCAAGCAGCAGCAGCAACAACAGATCAAATCCCACTTCCTCTCCTCTCCTCCTTCCATTCTCAGGTGCAACCTGGTAGCCATGCCAGCCCATCTTCCAGAGCCACCTGAGGCAGACCTTCATGAGGTGAGCCAGGGCACCTTGCCAGTCGTCCGCCTGCATCGATCTCTGACTTCGTATTCAAATGTCCACTATTCGAATCTCATGGAGTTAAAAGATAAACCGTTTTATCACCAGAATGAGCAGCAGCTAAGTTTGATCAAACGACAAGAATCCGAGCAGCAGCAGCAGGTCGAATCCCATCTCGTCGCCTCTCCTCCTTCCATTCTTGGGTGCACCCCGGCAGCCATGCCAACCCATCTTCTAGAACCACCTGAGGCTGACCTTGAGGTGAGCCTGGGCGCCTTGCCCGAGAGAGGTAAGCTGTTGCGAGCCGTCATGCAGGCCAGGCCACTGTTACAGACCCTGCTCTTGACAAGCACGCTGCCTCAGTGTAGACATCCACTCGCCGCTCTCGATTGTGGGGAGATCCCTAGAATATCAATTTGCTCATCTTCTAGTTCTCCTCTATCTGTCAGTCCCCTTCTCCAATATGTGCCCACTCCCCACGTCAGCCCCTCTGATCCTCTTCAGGTGAACTCTGGTGTGTCATCTTCTCATCACAGCCTCCTCCCACGTACCAGAATAAAGAAACCCTGCACTGCTGCGCCATTCATCACTTCTCAGCAATCCGGCTCAGCAACTGTGTCAAGCTCCTCTAAAATGTTGTTCGCACCAGTTCTTAACTCAATGGACTCCGCCAATGCAAGATGGCCTACTTTAAAGTTTGCCAAGATGCAATAATCTATTTCAACAAATAGCAGATGATCCTGCAGGTTGATGTTTCAGATAAGTACCATCAAATCAAGATAATATCCATGATGGTCTAAATGGTTACGTTAATCTCCGAAATCTCATTGCTTCAGTCATTATTTCGTGACTGTATTCGAAGATGGGCTGTTTCTCCTTCAAAAACTTCAGCGCGACATTCGGATAAAACCAGATTACAAATTTGTTTCATTGTCTCTATTGTCTTTTTGTTCGTATGTCGGGGAAATGAAATGCCAAAAAGAACTTCGGTATGTTTAAAATGAAGGAAAGTTGTGTGTATTTAGATAATGTAAATTTATGTGTTAAAAACAAGTATAGTAAAGCTATAGAAATTATAGTGCAAATGTTTATTAGCAATAAATAAGAATCCATGTAATAAATAGAAACCAATGTAATCAATGGCAAGTAAAATGAAATGTCCAATAATCTAGAAATCAATGTAATCAATGGAAAGTAAAATAAAATGTCCATTAATTTGTTATAAGAAAAAGTATACATATGTAATATAATTAGAGTTATCAAGTTTGACTCTAATTACATTGAGAAGCAACATTGGTATTTTCATTTGGTAGGGGGAGTGCAGGGATTGCTGTTCTAATATTCCAAGGTTGGTGTAGCATTGTGGATGTTTGTCAATAGCTGTCGAGAACGAAGTTGGGTGGAATTATTGCCACTTTGACTGAAAACTGTTTCCAAAATGATGACAGTGGTAAAGTCTGTCCACAAACACTTCCCTGGAGCTTCTCCTGGATATAGAGGTTTTTCCATCATAGGTGGGAATTGGACCAAATCACTAATAAGAATTATTGAATGATTTCCGAATAAGCAATTGTTTTGCTATGGAAAACACTCATGCAAGCGAATCTCAATTTGAACAAACAATTTAGGTCCTGTGAAGCTCATCTCATCAATGAGAATGTATTGAATATGTTTCATCTCTTTTTAGAACACCAATAGGACCTTTCCTTGCAAATGCTTGATGTCCTTTATAGGAATCTGGAGCATGCTTAGTAAGCAGTTTCTAGGAAGCATATTTGGAGCACATCATGTTTATTAAATAGAGCACAAAATGGACCTCTTGAGTTTTTAGATAATGTAAGTATGGTACATGTACATCCATTGATCAGTTATTCCAATATACATAGATCATAGACACTAGATGTTTTCATTCTTTTGGGCAAAAGCTTTGTAACCAAGGTGATTGATTCTCTAAATATGAGGTTTATGAATTTACCTATATTTAATGTTTCCAAGTTTTTTCATTCCTCGTCATTATTATGAGGAGATGGACGATAGAGATGATCAAACAAAAGATGGTTAACATGTTTATATGAAACATTTGGTGCTGGGGATTCACCTAATGTGGATAGATCAAGACTTTTTTTAGACACATTAGATGTCTTAATGTTTCTCTCTTAGTGCACCTCATGCTCTAAATGAGGTAGATTGTAATTCCTATGATGATGTATGGAAACTAATGAAAGTCAGAAATCATCTTCCATTAGGAAAATAGCTCCATCTCCCCCATGATGTAAATTTCGGTAATTTTGAAGAATATAAAATAAATGGAAGCAAGTTCCTTGATTAATATTTTTTGAATTGTATCTATTTCTATAAAATGATACTTTTGTGGATAACTTTGATTTGAAAAAAAATTGTGTTAATTTATGGTTTTATTGAAATTACAAGTTCTTCATTAAATGGTTGGCTATTTGTTAACATTGTTAAAAATTGGAAGTACAATATTTTAGTAAGTTTTTTCGTTGTTGTTGTTGTTGATGATGATGATGATGGAGATGTTGATGATGATTAACCTCCCCTAGGACCAAACTTTGGTCTATCGGATCTTAAGAAGAAATAAATAAGGGAATTATTTGGTTTGCTTTAAAATTTTAATCCTATGCTCAAAAAGTTTGAAGAGAAGTTGTCCTAGCTTGTTATAATTTTCGCAAGTTAAGAGGTTAGAAATGTTTGTATTGTAGCAAATACTATGAAACTGAGATCTAATGTGGGTGTAAGCAAAGTGTTGTAGTAAGATAAAGTGATTTTCATCATCAATGCTCAAAGACACACAAAGATGGAAAATCATTGTTGCCCACGATGCTTTAGGAATTGACTAATGTCATGTTTCTCTATGGAGCTCATGAGAGTTCGTTCTTATCTTGGATATATTAATTTTCTTCTTTGAGCTAGTTAATACCGAGAGATACTTCTAAACTTCTAGATTATGGTTAATAATCTCTTTATAGTATCTTAATTTTCTTTTCACCTCTAATTCTTTCTCGTAACACATTTTCTCTTTAAACCTAGAGGTAACAATAATTTTGACATTAATGATATTCTGCAAAGTGTCATTTTTTTCAATGACACAATGGTTTAACCAAGTCATGGTATCTTTACACCATCCCCGCTTGAGATGCAAGTGGCTTTGGCTTGATTTTAAGGAAATTTTAGGAAGTCTCTTGTTTCCCATGTTATTATCTTGTGTTTGTACATTAGGTACATGATCATAGCCATGCTCTCAATGGGGGAAATTCCTACTTCTATAAGGAGAATAGTGTAAGGTGTATTGCTTTTAATTTTGAGGTTATAATTTATGAATTGTGTAATTAATTTCTTCTTCTCAATTAAAGTACAATTATTTTTACTTACCCTTCAAATTTGATCACTAATATATATAGATGTATTATATGATTTTTTTTTTTTCCTGGGAAAAAGTCCGTAATTTTATTTCAAAAAGATGATTAAAATTACATTCTGCAGATGTAGTAGAATCACAAGGATCCCTACATTTTCACATATTTCTGTCCCATATAAGCAGATACAACAGCTTATAAAGAGCTGAACCAAAAAAAAGATAAACCCAATAAAACTTCGCCACAAGAAGATGAATCTTGAACAGCAAAGAGAAACCCAAACGTTGCCACAAGAAAAAGATCTTGAGCAGCAGGTGACCATCAATACTGGATCCTGAAGAGCCACCGTTTCAAGATCAATGGCAAAGCCACACGAACCCTGAGACAGAACCCCCGCCGGCCACCAAGAAAGCAAGACGTCTTCAAACCGAAACCCTTAGCAGAAGAAACAGCAGATCCAAGTCTGTGGACAAGCAACAAACTCTGGATCTCCCAAACCGGCGAACTCAGCCAGCAACTACTGATGAAGAAAACGGCCAGACCCTCGATGCTTCCACCGCATGCCGTCCATCATCCTGCAAAGAAACAGCAATCTACAGGGAAAGGAGGGGCGGCTGGGCCAAGCCCTGGCCGCCCAAGCTACTGCAAAAATCTTGCTCCAAGAACCCTCGCCCCTCACCGCTCCCTCCAACTCATTTATTCACGGATCAGAAATGACGGAGCGAAGAGGAACTCGTGGCGCCTGAAAGAGCAGAAAATAAGACCGTTGCAACGTGGGAGATGTGTGGGAAGGCTCGACCTCCTAGCTGCTCTGGCCATGGCGGAATTTTTAAAAGAAAATTTCAAAATCGTTCAGAATACCGTCTGTAGGAATCGAACCCTCCTATTTTATCCCCAGACGCCTCCACCGTGATCTGCGTCTCCATTCCATAGCCTGCCGAGAGTACAGGGAAAGGATGGGCGGCTGGGCCAAGCCCTGGCCGCCCAAGTTGCAGCAGAACCTATTATATGATTTATTCTAATATTGTTTGGAATTTTTTATTTGAGTTAGAATCTAGGTAAAAAAGAAATCTAAAAAGACTTAGTTCTATGATTTATCAATGTTCCAATGTTCCGAGTAGTTTCAAAAACTTTCAAAACTTATTGAGACTTAAAAAAAAATTCTATTCAAAAACTTATTTAATAATGCTTCACTAATTTTCACTAACTTTTATCCTAAAACTTAATTAATAACAAGTGAAATTAGCACTAAAGCTCCTTATACCCGCCTCTTAAAAATATTTAAATGCAATAGTTGTTCATATTCTTAAGTTAAAAGTTAAAATAGTAGTGAAACATTAAATTAGAATCTATAACAAAGTATTATTTATTAAAAGCAAGAGAAAAGTGAACCGGTTATTCCATTACTTTAAAAGATAGAGACATTTAGATCTTAACAATTATTAATAAAGCATTCACTTGAACTCAAAACCATTTTAAAATAAATATATAAAAAATTTCTAACATATTAACCCTATCCATGATACTTCAAAATATGGCCAAACTTTAAAACACAAGTACTCTTCTAGATTTTATGTAAGAAACTATCAAAGCTATCTAATATCACCTAATTAAACATTGCATTGTAATAACTCATTTTAAACTCTCAATATTCTAAGTTCATGAGAGTATAAGATTCAACGTACATACACATAGAGTGTCTGCTTGTGTTGAGAGAAGGAGGATTGCTAGATTGGTAGCCTATTGTAAAGTCCTTAATATGAAGGTAGTTGATATACCCAAATTGGTTCCTTTTGCTTGAAGAATTGATATTGTGATGGGTAAAGCAGGGTTTTAAGAAGTATTGGAGTTAAATCACAACATATTCCATCCATCCTTCCTAGTTCGCCTCAACTTTGAAGTCATGAATATGACAATTCAGCATCAGTTGTTGAGTATTATGTAAAAACAAATTCTAAGAACCACATGCATGTTCATCAACATACAAAAAAATAAGCAACACACCAAACCAAAAATTAGGTCAAAACCAATTCTAGAAACCAGGTGCATGTTCAATCAACATTTAAACAATTTGATCAACAAACCAACACCAATTATTAGTTTAAAAACAAATTCTAGGAAACATGTATATGTTCAACTAATTCTAATCGATTACAATAAAAAGAGTATAAGTTAAATTCTAATAGAAACCTATGTTACCTTTCGTGCTTTAGTGAATTAATATCTATTTTCAAACCTTGGGTCTCCAATTCTCTTCACATGTTTTTGTGTCTTGGAGTGTTAGCCAACCTATGGGTTTCTTATTGATCCCCCAACATGGGCGTTACAATATTGTAGTTCTTACTTTTAATGGGAATAATTTAAGATAAATTGGAGTAGAAGGAAAAAGACAAATGTGACTACACTTCCTACAACTACCACCACCTTCACAAACGACCTTGGTCATTTAATGAAATATTAATGTGGTTATGTTAAAAGCATATATGTATTAAATACCTAAAAATATTTGAAATTTGAGTAAATATGAATTAAGAAATTTTTTAAAAGAAATAAAAAATTTAAAATATTGCCCAAACTAATAACAACAAGTAGGCAGTATCATCTCAAACAACTTGCACATACATATTGCAAAATATATTATCTATCATAAGTGGAACTTATAAGAATTACAAAAATTTAAACATATAGAATAGAGAAAATATTATTAATATTAAAAAATTAGTTATTAAATTCAAATCAATTACAAATAGTCTACATAAACGATTTACCAATAATGATAATGACATCCTTTACAAAATAATATATTATTTTATTATACAAATCCTTATATATAATTATTATTTAATTTTTTTTTATATAAATATATAATTATGCGAAGGCGTATATTAAGGGGCCAACTCCCCTCCGGCCATCGTCGTCTTTCGAGAGCCAATGAGGAGCCGCCCGGTGTGAATCGAATTCGATGAGCCTAACACGCTGACAAGCTGTGAATCGAATTAAATGAGCCTGACACGCTGATTCATAACCGGCCAGATCTTGGCCCATCTAGATCGCGATGGAGGGCAAAGAATAAAGTTAGGCATAGCTGGGCGCAGCAGAAACAAGGTCGCAGAGGCTCTCAGATGGGTTGCGGCGCCATCGCTGTCCCTGCAAAGTCTCTGGAATGTCTCGATATTTCTGTTCCAATGTATATCCCGACGCTTCCGTCTCCTCGTGAACAATCGAGAAGCCACTCGGTGTTACCGGTACATTGTCGAACAACTGCATTGAATATGCTGTCTGCGGCCCTGTCACTTAACCATGGCTATATGAACATACTGGAAATAAACTATATGAACATACTACTGAAAGAAATCAAAATTGATGAGTTAATATAATTGGAGCTTCAATGTATTCGCCCTCAAATAATTTCAGTGACGCAAGGGCTTTGTTATTACAACAGCAAAAGCGAATGTTGCGAGATTTGATCCTGAGACCTTGAAACTGATGATGTATAACAGTACAAATTGCTGCATAAGCTTAGGAAAATAAATAAATGAAACTCTTTTTTATCTCCATGTTCCAGAGAAGTTTTAAACTAAAAAGGTAACGAAAACACACTTATTTAAAACTTATCAGCCATAAATAGTGTAATAATAGTGTAAGGAAGCAAGAACTGAAAGAATAAAGCAATTCCATAAATATCTGGAAATGTGTTCGCCCGAGATCGCCTGAACCAGACTTCTACTAGAATCTGCATGATGAAATAGATGGTTGTTAGTGCTACTTAAAAAAAGTCACAGAAAGAAATGAGAGAAACAGAAACAGAAATTAAATAGAATCCCTGCAGGATTAAAGAATTGGTCATTACTAAATCATACTGCAGGACAAATAAAAAAGTAGGAGAAAATAAACAAAAATTTCCAGCAGATGTTCTGCATGAGATCGCATGAACCGCACTTCTACCGGAAGCTGCATGATTAAATACGAGATGCAGAGCAATATCATCCTCTTCCGCTTCTACAATTTCTTCATGTATTACATAATCTACCTAAATTAGAACTTCAAAATCTGACGCGCTTTTTATGTGATTGTATGGCTTCTACCATTTAAACAATTGTGTTTCAGAGATTCTCCAATATTTGCTTATAGAGAAATGGAAAGCACGATATGTAATGTGGCAAGAACTTGAAGCTGCTATTCAACCAAGTATTTATGTTATTTTAGTGGCAAGTATTCAATAGCCTTCACAGGAACCAAAGAAGGGAAACATACAATGTGGTCATACTGAGAAGCTTGCCGTTGTTATTGGGCTTATCAAAACATGTCCTGGGACAGCTATCCGAATCACCAAAAACCTTTATATGTGTGGTGATTGCCACACTGCCATCAAGTTAATCTCGAAGATTGTTGGCCAATTAATTATTGTCAGGGATGTCAACCGTTTCCATCATTTTAAAGATGACATTTGCTCTTGTGGAGACTATTGGGATGTAATGTGAAGAAGAAAAAAATACTCAAACTCTAATTACAAGCTTCCTAATGTAATCATTGTCGCATTTGAATTTTCAAGTAGGCAATATTTGTATTTTTCACAATTGGGAAGGCTAAAAAAATGGTGTACGGATGGATCAAGGCAGTGAAGATCGATGATGCTAAAGCCATTACGTCTCGAGCGCCGCGACAGTCTTCATTAGAGTGGGAAGATTTTTTACCGCGTGGAAATGGAACCCACGACGTCGACAAGAAGGCCGAAGAGCATAACTGGAAGGGTATAGAGCACGGCGCGAGTCTTGCTGGAAACGAGTCTGGACGGAGAAAGAAGAATGGATCTGAATTTAGCGTTGGCATTAATGCCTCTGTGATTATATTAGGTTTTCAGGGGTGCCTTAAAAGAATAGATCTAAGGGATGTAATATTTTAAAAACTATATTATGAAGATTTACTTAAAAATCAACTTTTTTTTTAATGTTTTAGTAAGGTTTATAATTAAATTAAATTGATTACATTAATTCAACACAATTCGTGTTGCAGATGTGTTATTAATAGTCCATTCTTTCCGGCATAATGGTTATGGTTATGGAGATTTTCAACTATAAAAGTCTATCCAAACTTCAAAGTTGTCGTATGGATCTGTCTTAACAATTCATTAGATCGCCTAATTTTTCGGCAAATAAATTTGGAATCTGATCAATGTATTGTCAGAACTACAATTTTTAAAGTGGGGTGGATTCAAAAACCAACGAACGCTTGGAGGGTTGTAATAAGGGTGAAATTCCAATTTTCTATAATATTGGGAATATTGGCTTATTTTGAATGTTATACACTTTTTATTTTAATATTGAGTTAAAATTTTAGAAAGATAGTTGAAATCATATATATAAATGGAGTCAATTTTTTTTAGATGTTTTGGATTTTTGATGTTTTTTTTTTCCAAAATTTAAATTATATTTTTAAATACATAAATAGATTCAACATCTTCATATATCCTAAAGGCACCCAAATTGTATATGTTTAACAACTATCATCATATTAATTACAGTTTTAGTGGATATGTTGAATCTATTTATGCATAAAATATAATTATTATTTTAATGCTTGGATCTTTGAAATTATTAAGGTCCGCAAAATTATTATTATATTACATAAATAAGAACACTCCAAAATAAATAGGAAAACATTATTTTCTTAAATTCATTTGATATTCTTCAAAATTATCGAGCTAAAAACATCAATCTATTTACCCAATGGAAATGTGCCCTTAACAACCTTCTTTAATTATTTAAAATTTATTCACATATCACTTCAAATAGTAATGGTCACTTCCATTCCAAGAAAGGCAATATCAACATAGAATTGCATCCTTAGCTCTGAAAATTTGCTTCAAGCTTTGTACATTCCATCCACTACCTAGCTGACATAAGAGCTTCAACATCTAGAGAGCTAGCTGCAATCTTCAATAAAAAATATGAGATATATGGAAAACTTATTTAGAAAACCAATGAAAATGTTCTAAAGGAGAGAGAAACAACCCGAAAGAATTTGATAAATTATCCAAATGAAGTACATTGCCTAGCTGTTGTACTTCATAGCATTAATGGTTTTGATTTTATGAAAAAGTTGTTGCTTATTTAGAGTGGCATTCAAATATTAGAAGCATGCCAATATTTTCTATAAGTGATAATTTATAGTTTTTGTATATGTTGGATTTTTGTTAATGACATTGTTGTGAATAGCTTGGAATAAGAAAATTATTGCCCATATGTGATTTTCTTTGCCTATTAAATTCATCATAACAAATAGTGTATATTGAAAATATTATTTAGCAAATACTTCTTTTTCAATATCACATATCACTTCCATTTAGATTATTGGTACTAACAAACAAATACTGTATATTGAAAAAATTATTTCATAGCTATTACAGATATCCTTATTATAGCTATTTAATTAAATTATAGCTATATTTAATTAAGATGTTGTATAAGTATATCTAGTGTATATACAATATCTGTAACATATATCCTTATTATAGATATTTAATAAAATTTCCAAATTGAATTTTAAATGATATCTACATAATTTTAAAAATAAGAGGAGGATCAATAATAAAGTTATTAGTTATTTTTCAATAATTTAGTAACTTCTAAAATAAATATTGTAAAAAGTAATAATCTTTTTTATCCTTATAGGGAAAGAACATGTTCTTAAATAATGTTAGACTTTACATTATAAATATATTTTTATATAAAAACAATATGGTAACAAATTCAAGAGTTTTGCAATGTAGACCTAAAATTCTGAGTCCAACTCATCATTTAGGGCTACAAATAGAGGTTTGAGCTACTAATCACATCAAATGGAGTATACATTTATGACCTACTATAAATGGATCATTTTACATACATGGGCTATCTTCAAATAAACATGTTACATTTTACACTTAAAACTTTTTCCAAAAAGAAACATGTTTTCATCTATCTTCAAATAAACATGTTACATTTTACACTTAAACTTTTTCCAAAAAGAAACATGTTGTCATTGGTTTAAAACAAAAATACAATCTTCATATGTTGTGGCATTCCTCATTGTCCAAACTATTCTCATTGAACGACCTACCCTCTTCTAAATGACAAAGTTTGAGATTTTTCATAAGTTCCACCTCTGGAAATATCATTTTAACTTTATACCAATATTCGAGATCACATCAACTAAACACAATATGAAAATAAATTGCAATCTAGACTCTCCCAAAAGAAAATCATCAAATCCATAGATCTTGACAAGTCTTAGCAAATAGACAAAACCAATGATTAATGAAAAACCTTCATTAGAAAGATCATTAGGGAATTTGTTGTGTTCCTTAAAAACATGGAAATAAGGAACTGATCGAATATTCAAACAACTTCTTTAAGACTAGGCTCAAACTCTTATAGATCTATATTGTCAATCATCTTCTCACATGTCATCCATTTAACAATCGGCAACGAGTCATTAAGACTTAGATAGAGTTCAGTCCTAATTCTGCTACTTTCCTAACCAAAAGTTGTAACATTAAGAGCTCAACCATATCATTTGTACCTTGATCACTTCATGATTTTATACAAAATAGTAGTCATACGACATATATAACACCAAAACTAGGCCATGTATCTTATCTTAACCCTGGCAAGCTCCATTAAAAGAAACAAACAAGAACTTTTGTCATGATACAGTTGCCTGAATTGTCACAACAAATTAGGGGTGTCTTTGTTCTTTAGAAAATTAAAAATTGCCTTCAACTTAGCACAAACCCTCGAATGTAAGGGTTGCATTCTCAACAAAGATCAACCTACTCCGACTTAATGAGACCCTCCATAGGATAATGGGATAGCTCTGTAAGGTTTCATATCCCCTATGTTGTACTAAACTTTCAAACATGATTCAATCTAAGGCTTGTTCCACAAATTCGATAAGTTTAGCTAATTACTAAATTCCCGCCATATAAGTTGAATAAAATGATATGAAACAAACAAATGGAGAGACCATTTTCAAATTGTGGTTGATGTTCTTATGCCTCAGTGTTGACCATTCATCCACCTTTTTCTTAACCTTTTCCAAATAATCCACCAATTGCCTATTTGTTGAAAATCCCATAGCTCAATTGAAAGCCACCTACTCATTCCTAAGTTCCTAACTAAGTTTATGGAATCTTTTACACTTTAACTTAATTGGATTAAGAATAGCATTTTATATCTTAAATATATAATATTTTTTTTATGACTTTTCAGTTACAACTCATTAATGATTTTTATACATTTTTCAAAGCTTCCTTCATAAAACACAAAAAACCCTCTTTTAGTTTAAAATTCGCTGCTGGAAATACTTAGATCTGCACCAGGATATATTTACAAGAACACATGGTTGCATTCGAGAGCAGGTCGAGTCATCTCAAATTAATTCATAATAACATATATGAACAACGCCAATCTTCCACTTCTTAAAGGAGAAGGGTTGAAGATGAGATTTGTGCCTGTGATGCCCGTGTAATCACTCACTTTGTGCATATTACAAAACCCAAATCTTATTTCAGATCAAAAATTTTCAAAACCGAGAATGTGCATACGTACATAAAAGGCAGCGATCATCCTTTCCTAACCATATGCCATGAGCTTTAGTTCCATGCTTACAAGCCCAAACATGTACTAATATTTTGATATTAACGCTCAATTAGTTTAGTTATCCTCGAAGGCTTCATAAATATAAACACCATAACATACTCAAAGAATATGTTATAGGCTATCTATATCAAGTAAAAACTTTGGGCGTACATAATTTGAATATCGAACGCATTTGAGTATACTTTCCTGGTAATTGAATCTACTGTCGTGGATCATGGATTATATATATATATATATATATATATATGTATTGAGTTCGGTTGCGTGATTGCCTTCATCATGTAAAAAGGAGAGGCGTACAATTATTTTGTTCTATAGTTGGGCCATCATCGTAGTTTTCATTCTTCTGTAATTGTGAAACACCATCCTTGTAGTTCGATCTGGAAATCAGAGTCCCCAGTTCAATCTGGAAAGAAGAATAATGATTTAAAATGTAATATGGATTTAAATATAATTAAATGTAATATATTTAAATTCATATTGATGATCCCCAAAGTTCAGAGAGTGCATCTTCAAGATTTGACTGGACTCAAAATTGACAGGAACTTAAATAATAGATATTGTTCCACTACTTAGGATCGAGATGAAATTCTAATCCCAATAAAAAAAAATGTTAATGTGAAAATTTCTCATTTATATTTGGTTGTTTAGCACTTGGTTACTTGATATTTAATATTTTTTATTTTAATAGATTTTAAGAAAAATACTCTAATTTGAAAAGATGAAAATAGCTAGCTGGATAAACATTCGATAATAATAATTATTTTTACAATCCAAATCATTAAATATTGTCTTACATATTTAAATACACAACTTGGTGTGGAAATAAGTAAAGGAAAATTCTAATACAAAATGAACATATGGAAGTAGACATTTCATAAATACAAAAACATGCATTTATGGCACCAAATAGCTTTACCACTCATGCTTTTAAGGGTTGGTTCAGATTCCAGATCTACAACTTCAGTTTTTTCCATTATGGAAATTCATCCAGCTTGGTTGTGAATGACTTCTATAATTTTCAGTCATCAATACTATTATAATGTATAGCATTCCATGTGACGACTTTGATTAGCCCAATAGCCCAATTGTGTCCCTTGTTATCTACTTCAAAAGTTCATATGAGTAAAGGACGTAATTCATTGACCTCAACCATTTTATATAGTTATTTTTTTATATAGTACCCTTTCTCCCTTAATGCACAACAATGGCCATATAACCAATTATGAAAAACTGAAAAGTGGAAGAAGAGAATTGTCCCTCGAATTGCCCATGCCTTGCGGTGTTTTACTTCAATTCTAGCCAAAGATTCTGATGCCTTTTTTGAACTCTATTGGAGTGAAATATTTTTATATAAGCCTTTTTGTTCCTTCACTAAAGGCATCAGCCTAAAAATGTCATTTCTTCAAATTAGGAGAGCATATGAAATACCTACTATGCATGGCATGTTGGTTGCATCCCTACCCCTCTCACAATGAAACAACATCGGAATATAAGTGTATGAATCATAACATACATCCCAACATGGAGATGAAAGAATGACAAGCTTTGTCAAGATTGATCCCTACATGCAATATCCACATTAATGAGCTTGATATGCTTGGATTCAGAGATTTTGACACCAACCACACATGAAATCAATCAAAAGTATCAAAAGATACATTGGAGACTGCACCAAACTACATTGACTACCACTAAAGAAGTGGGAAATTAATATTGAATAACACTCCCCTACCTTCCACAAATTCATTGTCTCGCAATTAACAACTTGCATTTGACATAGCCTACAACATTCACAAGTACAGGGAACAAAAGAACCATTAAGGATGATAATCCTTAATAGGCACTCTCTTAACAAATGGTTATGAACCCACCGAAGATGACTAGTGAAGGAATGATAGAGTTAGTTATATTGAGGGGCACCGGGGGCATCTCCCAGTGGCCAACAAAATCTAACTTTGTGTACAATTGCATCCCATGAAAGTCACCTTGGAGACAAGCCTAAGATTTTGGCCACGAAGCTACCTTCCTCAAGTGCAAATAAGGAATTAAGCCTTGAATGGGGAACACTCACCTCTACAAAGTGTTGGGTGACTGAATGTAGTGAATATAAGAGCCATTGAGTATGACCATCTAAGGAACGTGCTTTCAAAACATAAAATTATATTGTCTACAATCACACAATTTTCCCTCGTTTTGCAACATATCAATGTCTTTTTCGGCGTTTCATTTCGCCCACTTTAAGCATATGCTAGTTATTATTTAGTATAATCATAATTTTTGCATGCATCCAACATTTAGATGTAAAAAGCATAAAAAGTTCACCCTAACACACAAATTTTGTTAATTTAAAAACTAAGGCACTTTCGTAATTTTCAAACTGATAATAACATGTCTACTTCCTTACGTCAAACAGAACTGTTGATGTAACGATGGAATATTAAACCAATCACGGATTATATATTTTTATTTGTTTTATGACATCATAATCCTAATGTTAAGTGTCATCGTTGTCAATGATGATGTAAGTGAGAGTTTGATTAACATAAAATTTGGTAAGTAATGTCAATCTGCAATCCTATTTATTTATGTAATTATAACCATTAGACGGGGCGGCGCCGCTAACACGGGGCGGCGCCTGATAGGCTCGTGTTCGTGTTTGCAGAGAGATAATTGGATGGTGGTTTGCTGCGGTAAATAGGCTAACACGGGGGCGCCGCCTGATAGGCTCGTGATACACGACGAAGCCTTGAGAGGCACCGTCCCCTTAAAGAACGCTTTCGGATTAATAAAGGTTTTTAGTTTCTTTGCATTAGTTAGAAGACTTAGAAGTTTTGATGGTTCGTTGGTATGGGTGTATAGCTGGACTCATGGTTTTATAAGGGTTATTTTCTAGGTGGGTCCTTAATTATTTTTATTTTATTTTATTGATATGAAGTATATATTTTTAATATTATATTTTGATTATAATAAAAGAAAAGTTTCGTTGAATTTGTACTAATATATTAAAACATCTTATATGTTATGGTGAAGCAACCTCAAGCTTTATACATGGCATATAAGCATGTAAATACACCAAATTATGGATCAAATATATGATTTTTCAAACTTAAAGTTTGGGTCTCTCACCTAACTAGTTCAAGAGATTGGTAGATAAGCATGGAAATACACCAAATGTAGGATTTTCTAAACTGAGATTTGCTATCCAATAATTTTTTTATTTTAAATTACTCTTATACAATTTCTCCCCATAAATCCATTAAAAAATGTAGATTAATATAAAATGCTTGACATTTGACCTCAAACCAACAAAAGGTGAATTTTGCATAATCAACATTCACCAAAAATCAACACTGAAGTCAAATATCAAACCAGCAAAATGTGAATTTTGCATAATTAACATTCACCAAAAGTCAACACTGAAGTCCTAATGCTTTGTTAGCATGCTTTTGAACTACACATATTGTGAAGATTGTCATCATAAGTAAACATGGTTTGCAAATGATTGCGATGCACATAATAACTCATAATTTAACTATTGTATGGATGGATGTGCCACTCTATCTAAGGATATTAAAAAGGATAATAGAAAATTGACAAGTGTTTAATATACCATATAAAATGGTCGATACTAAATTATATATTTGTTGATGTAATATGTTATATATTGGGACAGGGGTAGAGCAACTAGTAATGAGTAATTGAGATAAGAAATTGTAAATGGAAGGTCACGAGTTCAAATCGCTCAGCTTCAAATGTACACATTATAGTCTTGATTGATCTCCATTGTACTTGACACTCATCTTCAAATGCACACATTATAGTCTTGATTGATTTCCATTGTACTTGACACTCATTATAAGTCTGCCTCATGGGACAACTTAGATAAGTGCGAAAGCTTAACTAAATCACTTAGGGACCGCACCACCAGCCCAGCCTCAACTTGACTGGTTTTTAGGTGTAAACTAGTGAGCTAGAAAAAATTGACACATTTTTTTAATTAATGTAAAGTTTTTTATTTAATTAAGTAAACATTATAACCACCTTTTTATAATAATAATAATCATAATCATAATAATAATAATAATAATAAAACATTATATTTTTGTTTTATAATTTTCTATAATTTATTTAATTTCTTAAATATATATATTGACAATGTGCATTTAATTTTTTAAATATATAATGACAATTTATATTATATATATATGTACATTTGTTTATAATTAAGTAAATTTATAATAGATTTACATGAATACAATAAAAGATTCTATACAATTTGTAATGTTATAATCATATTGTTAGGATATTCCAATACTCCATCCTTGTCCTACCTAGCATTACTTATTTTTCCTAAGTGTTGATGATGTCATTTGCCCCCTAATGGTGTGCAAATGTCATCCAGGATCCATCTACCACATTCTAAGCCATGTATGCATCATTTTAGGACCACTTCAGTCAGTTCCCTATTTTATAGGAACCTACTGAGTGTTCCAGTGCAGTCCACCTGTGTTAGCTGACTCTTGTGGGGGGTTGGAGCTTCGGATGCCACTGATTGTGGCCTCATGCGCCCATTTCTGATTGATATGCATGAAAGACTCATTATTGCACCCTCCTTAGTCAGTTAACTTATTGTGACTTCAGTTAGATGATTTTAGGTTCAGTTTAGTTGACTTTGAGTCTTCTGGAGCACTCCAGTGGTGATAATACCTATGCTAGACCAACTGAGGTTCGAATTCTCCTACATGATTCGAATTTTATCCATTGTAACATCATTGTTTATTATACTGATTATTGGAACATTTGATATTATTCTGCTCCTATCTGAGTCTTGCTGCATTATTATTCTTTTGCTCTTTTTTACTGCAGTTTTCACTCTTATTCAAATTTTCTACTCATTCTTTAATCTTTGTGAGGTATTCTCAGGTATTTAGATCTATTGTGACATAGAATTTCACATGGTGTCAGAGCCATTGATTGAATAGGTTGAGCAGCTACTTTTGGTAGTGCACTAGAAGCCTCTGGATTTCCACAACAAATCCTAGTGCCATTGCATTGAATTCATTGGAGAAATCCAATGAGGTCTAGCCAGGTGTGAAGGATCCGGATAAAAGTGCCTACTGTCCTAAAGAAGTGCTCAGTAGTAGTCTACCTCCATTGTTGAGAGTTTTTTGCAGGTTATTCAAGTTTTTGAGTGCAGCAGCAGTTGCAACAGTTACAACAATTTTCTGTAGTTGCAACAGTTACAACAGTTTTCTGCAGTTGCAACATTTTTTTTCTGCAGTAGCAGTAGTTTCACCTTGTATTTGCTCCAACAGTTGTAATGGACATTTCAAACTCTCCTCTCTCTCCCAGGATCCTGACACCCTTCAATTATCTTAATTGGAGGGTTAATATGTAGATGGTATTGCACAAAAAATCATTGTACAGGGTGACAATGGGAAAGGATCCTAAACCACATTCAGCTATAGAGAAAACCGAGTATTTGAATAGATTGGATGAAGCATTGGTTTTATGTGTATTCATATTTATAGAGATCTACTCTTCCACATCGAAGGATTGAAGACTCCAAGAGATTTATGGTTGAAGTTAGAGGCCCTCTTCGACAAACAAGATGACCTAAGAGGCCATATTCTGGAAAATGAGTTGATTGCTCTACCACTGAGTAGTTTCAAGACCATTCAACAATTCTTTTCAAAAGTCAAATGTTTGGTTATGCAATGCAAGCAGTGTGGCATTGAGAAAAAGGATGAGCAGCTGGTGCTATCCCCTCTGAGCAACTGGTGCTATCCCCTCTGAGCAAGCTAGGTCTCAAGTTCTCCATCTTTATCTCTACCTTCCATTTTGGGTGAATGCCAATCCCTGGTTGGAAGATGCCCTCCTTAGATGTTTTCATTGAATCTATCATCCAATAACATCATCATCACGTTTTTCCAGGTATTTCTTGTTTTTGGGGTAGTGGAGTCCGTCAAAATTATGCAGTGTGGGTACTTGTTGGACGTAGAATTTAATTTTGCATCCAATGAGTGCTCCCGCTCGAAATTTGAGTAAAAACACAGGGAGATATGTTGAAAATACGAAAAAAAAAGTACTTTTTTCGTTCTTCCTCCAAAATTAATAAATATTATTTTAACTATTATTTCATTATTTCAACTATTATTTTATTATTTTCCTTAGGAGGCCCATTTTAGACCTCAAATTTCCTCTAATGCAAAGTTTATCATTTTTTATGAGGACTTTATCAATTAAAACCCTAAATTTCTAAAACAATTCAAATTGCTTCCATGCTAAGGGATTTAGAAGTTTTTCAGAAAGAAAGAAACATAACTTGATATTTTAAGTAATAAAATCAAAGTTACATCCGAGTGTCCAAGAACTAGAAATAATTCTGCAATATACATTCTAGCAATGTCTATAGAAGACAAAAAACTACTGGATCAACAAACACCTAAGGTACCGTTGCCAAATACAAACATAACATTAAGGACTTCAACCTCCACAACCAAAAACTAAATGTAGCAGATAACATAACATGGTAGCATAGGCCCAAAAAAGAACACAGATAATCTTCCCTTAAAAGGCTCACATGGTGCCCTGATCCACAACCAAGTTGTCCAAGTATTCCACATAGTGGAGGAGCCCATCCATAGGCCCGACAACTTTCTTTGATAAGTGATCTGCCTCCATGTTTTCTTCACGATAAATATGTTTACATCAGATCTGAGCGAAGGAAACCTTTAACCTTTCCACCTCTTTAAGCCAGGGTTCCAGTAATATGACTTTGATCGAATACATACCATTGAACCAGTTAGTGACCACTTGTGAATCACCATAAATTGTCAAAGAAATATAGCCCCTCATACATGCAAACCATAAAAAGTAATGCATCGCTAGAAGCTCATAGTTTAAGCAATCCCCTTTTCCATCACCCATTCGAATGCGAATAATGTGATTCCTTCTCAAATGAAAGATTACACTTGCTCCGCACATACCTTGATTTGAATCCCCATCAAAGTATCCACAAATGGTATCACCTTCAATCGCCGGAAAGGAGACAAGTCTACACTTCATCCTGCTAACAACCTCCGAATATCCATTCCAAATAAACAGTATCCTTTTGCATATGGTTGAGACCGAAGGAGTTATATTTTCAAAAATCCCTTCATTCCTAGCTCTCCAAATGCAAGATATTAAGAACATAGGCAAAGTTCTGTAGGTACCACAATAACAGAGCTAGTTGATCATACATCCGTTTAAGCAATCACCTTTCCATTTGTCCGGAGGATATATCTAGCACCTCAACTCCTTCCAGAATTCCTTTACAAAACTACAATGGACAAATAGATGATGGGTGTCTTCACTTTCAGCCCTACAGAGAATGAAAAACCCAGGTCCATAAAATCCTTTTTTCTGTATATTGATCCAAGTGATAATTTTGTCATGTAAACACAACCATAGAAAGCATTTTAGTTTTAGAGAGATTTTCGACCGCCAAAGCTTAGTGTGCCACCACTTTGAATCCGGTTGAGAATACAGATCATGTAGCACCAACTTGTAAACATTAGCCACAGACAAAATTCCATTTGATTCGGGACCATCCCAGGTCAAAATATCAACGAAATCATTTAATTGAATGCTCGCATAAGTAAGACAGTCAATGTAATCATCCCACACAGGAACCCAGTGTGAAGAGAGATTTAGATCCTTTGTAGAAAGCCAACAGGCGTTGCATAGTTCTAAACATTTCTAACACACCTGAGAAAGAACTACAATCTTTCGATCGTGTAGTTCTTTAATCAAACCAGTAGGAAACCATTTGGGTTCTTATATCTACCGAACAAGGGAAACCGCTTTCAAATTTTCCAGCCAGCATTTCAAAATACTCTTTCAACTTACTACTACCACTGCGAACTTCAGAATTTGTGATCTGAACAATAGTCAAGAGGTGAGAGATGGCTTTTTTAAGGTCCGAGTTCTCACCTCTGAGCCAACGAACTTGAGTTTCCAACTCCTGCAAGTGAGAATGGATCCCAGAGGACGGACTGTCTAATCCTTGCGGAGACTCCAAATTGATGAACCCACTGCTATCACCCGTGGGAAGCGTCCAATTCCTACCACTTCCCGGCTCGCTGGAGTGACCACGAACTGTATGTTCCGCAGAACCACCATTTCTCTGACCCTGCACCACGTCAAGTGGAGCCCAATTCCTGCCACTGCCTAACTCATCAATTCTGGAGTGACCACGAAAGGCTTGCTGCGTAGAACCACCACGAGAAGCTTGTTGCGCAGAACCACCATTTCCCTACCCCTACACCACGTCGAGAGATGAGAGGTATCTTTTCATTCCAACCCCCACCATATGGACCTGGA
The DNA here is from genome assembly GCA_027924585.1 of Larix kaempferi. Taxonomy (NCBI): domain Eukaryota; kingdom Viridiplantae; phylum Streptophyta; class Pinopsida; order Pinales; family Pinaceae; genus Larix; species Larix kaempferi. The sequence continues at coordinate 243,036 of BSBM01002303.1, read as the reverse complement.
GGTGTTTCCTGCATCAATGAAACTGCAGCGCAGGGAGGTTCAGGCCAACATTGTGGTTATCCTCCATGTTCAGCTAGAGAATACAAACCCAATTCACAACAAAGAAGTCCTGCAGAATGCTGAGATTATCACCCTTGAGTGTGTTATAAACCAAGGGTTCCTTGGAGCTTGGTCTCATTGAATTCACGCATGTGAGACAGGTGGAGTCTAGTGAAGGAGGACACCAAGTGTGTTGAGAGGACGTGGGCATGGATCGAGGATGAGAGGGGGATCCCAAGAAGATATTGCCATTACTCAAATTCGAGTTTTGGTTGAGACTATAGTTTGTAGGGTGGAAAAAGAGATCCCACACCGAGAGAGAGTGCTTAAATAGTGCAATCAAGGGTAGCATTAGAAAACCTAGTAGGGGGGTTAAGGGACCCAATTGATGACAAGGTTATGACCATTAATGGTTGACAATCCACAATCCAAGCCAGCACCAATATTCGCCATGATGTCTGCTTTCTGGTTGTTGTTTCTCAAGATGTGAAGAACAAAGATAGATTTAAAATCCTTAGCCATGTAGATGAAGAGATGTTGGAGCTTGGAGACTGGTTTTCTATGATTTTTGGCCAAAGATATGGCTTCCCTTATTACCAGCATTAAGTCTCCAAATGCCACAAGATCCTTGACATCGTCGTTCCTTGCGATTTCCATTCCTTTGATTAGAGTGAGCCATTCTGCATCATTATTAGTCCTCCTTCCAATTCCCTAGGCATAGTCTTTCTTTTTGTTTCCCTCGGAGTCAAGAAGGACTCCTCCCGCACCTACCAACCCAGGATTGCCTTTCAAGGCACCATCGAAGAAAAGAATGTGACTTCCAAGAGTCTTGATCCAGAGCTAGAGTTCCTTCGGTTCCATTTTGATATGCCAATTTTGGGTTTATGCTTCTTGGAGGAATGAGCCATGATGGAATAGTGGGGGGAGATCAAGAGGTCAGCCACCCAATTTTTCTCTTCCACATTTAAGGGTTCCTTGCTGATGTTTTTCAAACCTCTCGAGGAGAGGGAATCAATCCAAAGTGCTTTTGCAGAAGAAAGGACTTTACCTGGGGTGAACCTGATATCTTCAAATATTTCTTTGTTCCTGGTAGTCCAGAGTTTCCAGCATATGAATTTGGGGAAGGCGACCCAAGCTTTGTTGAAGTCCAGTTTCCTAAACAACGAATTTTGGTAGTAGTTATGCCAGTTTGCAAAGAGGTCATTCCAATTTGTTGGAAGGATTAAGTTTGGTTGGATATCCCGGTAAGCACGATTCCAAACCTCTTGAGAGAAACTGCACTCCAGAAAGAGACGATCTATCGTTTCCTCAGCTTCCTTGCAAAGAATGCATCTGGTTGGTACTTCAATCCCCCTTTTCCTGAGATTCTCGGCCATTAGAGCCTTCCTGTGTGCAAGGGTCCAGTAGAAGGCGTTAAATTTTGGAATCCCATCCCTGTCCCAGACTCTGTTCCACTTGTTGTCCTTGATGCGGAGATTGTTAAGGGCATCCATATAACCATAACCCTCCTTTACGGAGTATGAGCTTGTTTTTCCCCAGCCACGCTTGTCTCTCATATTTTGGTGGACGAGAAGAGAACCATGAAACAATGAGAGAAGAGCACTATAGTCATGAAGGAGGTGCTTCGGGAGCTCTAGATCGAGCCATCATGTCCATTTCCCATGGTTGGACCAAGAGGATAAGTCAAACAGGGTATGGATATTAGCTTGCTCCATCCAATTTTTCAAATCTAGGAATTCCTGCAGCGAATTTGCGGGTGGGCTAGAGCAAAAATTGTCCTTCCAAATTTGGATTTGCTTACCATTGTCGGGGATCCAAAAAAGATTACTTTGGATGATGAAAGCCACATGCTTGCAGAGGTTCCAAATAGAGGACCCTCTTTTGCCCTGATCAATATTTCCCACGCAGCGGCTTCTGCTTCTAGACATATTTTTTGTAGAAGATTTCCGTCCACCACGCCTTCTTTACAGAAATGATCCTCCAAAGAATTTTGGTGCCAAGAGCAAGGTTCATAATCGAAGGGCCTTTGATCCTTGCCCCACCATACATTTTGGGTCTGCACACCGTGTCCTAGTTGATCAAGTGAAACTTTTTGGAATGATTGGATTTACCCCCCTGCCATAAGAATTTCCTGAGCTATTTAGTAATTTCCAGCATGACGGTTTTAGGGGAGAGAGAAATGGAGCAGGCGTAAAGAGGATAGGAAGAAAGAATGGAATTAATAAGGACCAGTTTTCCAGCGGGATTTAGCCATCTGGAGCCCCAGGAGTTGATTTTTTATTTATTTTTTCAATCAACCCTTGCCAATCCACAACTCTTTTACTCCCTTTAAAGATAGGAATACTGAGATAATTAAAGGAATTCCAAGCTAAGATTCCTTCAAAACCCAAAATTCTTGCAATTTTTGCAAGTACCCCCAGGGGTGCAGTTCCAGCCGTAGATTTTGGACTTGGCTGAGTTAATTTTGCCATCAGAAGCTTTGAGGAAAGTGGTAAGGACTTGGTTAAATCTGTCAGCAATGATGGTGGAGGCTCCCCCAAGTAAAATGGTATCGTCTGCAAACTGAGAGTGGTTAACCAGCTTGACACCTTGAACATTTTTATTCCATTTAAATCTCCTGACTCTTGCAGAAGGTGGAGTTTCCTGCTCATAGATTCAACAACTAAGAGATAGAGGAAAGGAGACAAAGGGTAGCCTTGGTGCAAACCTCTGGTAGCAAGGAGGAAGTTGGTGGGTCTGCCATTGACTAAGGGGGCAATCCAGGGCTGTTGATACATGCTTTAACCCATCACACGAATCTTCTAGAGAAACCAAACTTAATCATGATTTCAAAAAGAAAATGATGGTTTACTTTATCAAAGGAATTAGCCATGTCAATCTTGATGGCCATACCTTGGCGTTTGTTTTCCATGCTGGAGTGGATTGCTTCTTGTACAATGATGATATTACCCAGGATTTGGAAACCAACAATGAAACCCCCTTGAGAATCTGAGATGAGCTTCCCCATAAATTTTTTCATTCTGGTGGCAAGAATCTTAGAGAGAATTTTATAGGAGGTAATGCAAAGAGAGATCGGTCTGAAGTGATCAATGGAGCAGGGATTTTTCTCTTTGGGGATTAAAGCAAGGAAGGAGGAGTTGGTGGCCCCTCCAATTTTGTCCTTCTTCCTAGTACAGTTGAGCATAAGCTTTAGATCCTCTTTAAGTATCTCCCAGGTGGCCTTGTAGAAGTTGATGGTGAAGCCGTCGGGTCCAAGAGCCTTGTCAGCTTGTAGAGACCAGATGGCATTCAAAATTTCATGCTCCAAGATCGGTTTGGAGAGCTCTCTATTAGTGTTGTCCGAGACTAGACTGTGGATGCCCGACAAAAGATCTGCTTGAGCTGTTGGATCAATGTTCCCATTGTCCATGAAGAGCTCGATGAAGTGATTGAAAGCATGGCGTTTTAAGTTCTCTTTCCCACTTATCCTTTCTCCATTTTGATTCTCCAGTTCCCTTATAGCGTTCTGGCTACAACGGGCTTTAGCCTGATTATGAAAATAATTTGTGTTGTTGTCACCTCCCTTAAGCGATAACTATCTAGATTTAACTCTCCATATTTCCACTTCCTGCTTGGCCGCAATGAGGATATTCAAATCTAAAAAATTTTCTTGGCTTAGAAAGGAAGGCATCACCTCCTCCGTCTCCATTTTTTGATGAAGTTTGACAAGCTTAGATTGAAGGTTATGTTTGATATGAAAGGGGTTTTTGAAGGAGTACTTGGCCCAGCTCTTGAGCACAGATTTTACAGCTCTCAACTTGGATTCCCAAATGAAGCTGGGAGATCCAGCGTAGCTCGAGTTCCGGGCAGTGCTAACAAGATCATAAAAAGCGGGTTCCTGAAGCTAGAGAGAGTTAAAGTGGAAGGGAATTGGTCCAAGGTTTTCAGGGGGAGTGAGGGATAAGGTGATGGGCCTATGATTGGAGGCAACATGGGGTAGGGTAAAGGAACAGGATAAGAGATCAGAGTGGAAGAAGGAGGAGCTTACCAAGAACCGATCCAACTTAGCCGCGATGTGACCAACTCCGCATCTCTTGTTGTTCCAGGTGTATTTTCCATTTTTCAGTGGAATGTCCATTAGATCCAAATCAACAATTAAGTCCTCCAGCTTTTCACCAAAGGGATCACAAACAATACTTCCCCCTCGCTTCTCCTGTGTAGATTTGGTGACATTAAAATCTCCAACAATGATGAAATTTTTCCCGTGCATGCTCGCCTTAAGGTTGCTGAGGTCTTCCCAGAACTTAGTCTTGTCACTATAATGAGTGGGACCATAAACATTGCAAATAAAGAGAGGATTGGTGTTTCCTTTATCTTTAATTTCAGTAGAAATAAATGAGAATTTTGGAGAGATCAAAGTAGCAATTCCCCCAGATGCAACGCGAGCACTAAGGGCTTTGCCATGGCAGTCCTTCCAGAGGGAGCGTGAGAGGGCCATGACCTCTACGTCCAACATTTTAGTCTCTTAGATTAGCATGAGGTCGGGTTTTTCGGATTCGGTCAAATCTTTGATTGCTTCTACTTTGTTCAAACCGCCAAGGCCCCTGCAATTCCAAGAGACTGCTAGCATCACTTCTTTGCTAAGAGAGATCTTGCTTGGGACCTGCCATCAAACTTAACCCCAGTCTGGGATTTCGAGTTCTGAAGTAGTTTCGTTTCTTCCAGGATTTTTTGTCTGCCCAATTCAATCTCTCTTTCAGCCTCAAGTTCTCTGTGGTACCTTTGTGACTTCCTACCTCTTGTGTTTGGTGGTTGAACCACATCCATGTCCTCAAGATATTCGGAGGAAATTTCCAGAGATGAGGAGACGGGACGAAATTGTCTTTTACCTTATCTACCCACGAACTACCAGGAGTGTTGGATCCTCCAATGTTTGTGCCAATCAGCTCTTCTTTGGGGGAAGAGGGAGGAATGCGGGCTTCTTCTCTGTCTAGTTCCAATGGGACTACTTTGAGGATTGGGATTTCCCCTTCTTCTATGGGTAGATCCTGAAATCTATTGTTGGTTGGATCTTCCTGTGCCTCTTGAGTGGTTTCTTTGATAATTTTGTTTTGAGTCCCTTTAGGAGCGTGGGATGTTGGGGTGGTTTCCCTTCCTTTTTTGATCTGCTGCCAACCTTCTTCTTGGATTTTCGCTAGGACTTCTTGGGATGACTTAGGACAGTTTTTGACAAAATGTCTGTATTCATGACACTTTTTACATTTGAATGGCAGTTGCTCATAGTCAACCTTCTGCATATGTTCCCACTCCTCCATAAATAGGTTAACTGTTTCCGTAAGTCCTTTTTCCAAGTCTACTTCTACGCAGATTCTAGCACAAGAGAACAAGGGTCCTTTTGGCTCAGCTTTGTCAATATACTTCCCAAGGAAGTTCTCGATGGCTTGCAGGGTTTCATCATTCCAACAGTGTAAAGGCAAATGGGGAAGGCAAACCCAAACAAGGACTGCAGAGGGAACATACTTCTCGGGATCGAAGGATAAGCTCCATCTGTTTAAGTACATGCCATGGGGGCCCATGAAATACGGGCCGCTTTTGAAAATGAGATCCCTATCAGCTTGATTTTCAAATAGAAAGGTGAAGAAACCCTTACCACAGAAACAATGTTGCAAGCCCTCGGTGATTAGGGGCATCTAGTTCTTGTTGATCCAGGCATCCATGGATTTTGGTGATGGCCAGATTCCAATAAACTTCCCAATCAAACCACATTCACTTAAGGTGAGAGCTTTTAACTTGGAAGCTACCGACAGGATCTGAATACGGGGAGCCGCAACACGCTTGATGAAGCTAGCATCGGAAGGGTCCGTTGAAGAGGAAAGAGGGGGGGTGGAGGCCACTAAAGAGCGGAAGGCAACGTCCAGAAGACGCCTGCGTTCCGCTAGGGAAGGGGACGGTGGAGGATCCATGGCGGCCAGCACAAGATAATCCCATGGGAAGAGCCGAGCCGCTTACGCCAGGGGCAAGGAGCCAGGGTTCACCGAGAAAAAAAGGTCGAGACACTTAATATGAAATATTTGAGTGTTTTTATGTCAATATTTGGTGGCTGTGTGGGACTAGTACTATGACAACTACTGGTCCCTGTTCAACAATAGACATCCCTCCCCTAATGCTTCCTTCCATTTTCATATCTAGACAAGTTGTACAAATATCTTTAGTACAAATATATTTAAGTAGACAGTACAAATATCTTTAGTGCCTGTGTTTCTGCGCTCGTTTCATGTATGATGTAAGAAGCTTAGGGATTATTTTGAGAGTGTATATAAACACTTGTACCAAAAATTTATTAGGGTGTCCCAATTTGGTAGGTAAATTATTTTCCTACGGCTGATAGGAGCTCAAAAATTGGTAAACTATTTTCCTATTTTGCTTATAATTTGGTAGCAAAGGAATGTTTTTTCACAAATTTAATATGAATTTTGTTTAAAATTTAGATATTTAGATATTAATACAGTTTTATAAGGTACTAAGTGGAGTTTTTAAGTTCTAAATAAATCATATATTTTGATGAGAATTTTTTAGTAATATTTTTTATATTCTTAATTTAAAAAACAATTATAAATCATACATTTTGATAAGAATTTTTTAGTAATATTTTTTATATTCTTAATTTAAAAAACAATTATAGTATAACATAATGAAATAACTTTACAAAATATAATTTCATTTCAATTTTTTAAATATTAGTATATTTTAAATTTTTAAATTTAAACATTTAAATTTAGTTTAAAGATTTTTTTGATAAGATGTAAAAAAAGTTTTACTAATAAAGTATAATTATATATTATAAAAATTCCCAAATAATTCCTCACTAACAGTTCTGAACAAGGTGTATATGTTAAAAAAAAAACACTACAATTTGACCTTTTGACCTTTCATGAAGAATACAAATCATCAACTGTTTATACGGTTGTAACCTTGGATCTTTTTGTCATATGGATCGACAACTCTGTTTGAAAATGTGACATCAACGGTAGCTTTTATATTATTTTTAAGGCTGGTTCTATTGATTGCCTTGAGCTTTGAAAAAAACTGGACATGATACTTTATACATTATGTGAAATAATTCTTGAATCTATGTGATGCTTTATACATTATGTGAAACAGTTTTTGAATTTTGGAGATCTCCGCTCTCAACTTTTAAAACTAAAAAAACAGAAAAAGCAAACAAAAGAACTTAATTGGCCTTATTCAGAAAAGTTCAAATTTTAAAAAAAAAAAGGTTACTTAAATAAGTTGAGTTAAACAAATATTGAATTTCAACATAGTAAACTAATCCAAAATTTTGCATTTACAATGAAGATTGCATTACTAGGTTAAATTATCAATTTTTTAAAGTTTGGAAATTAATTTTTAAGATATTTATTATTCAACATTTATTATAAATATTAATAAAGATTAAGGTTAGTTTTAAATTTAAATTTCATTATGGAAGGATATTTTTTTAATTAAAATTCTGCATTTATAATAAAGATTGCATTACTAAACTAAATTATCATTTTTTTTAAAGTTTGGAAATTAAGTTTTAGGATATTTATTATTCAACATTTATTATAAATATTAATAAAGATCATGGTTAGTTTTAAATTTAAAACTTCATTATGGAAGGATATTTTCTTAATTAAAATTTTATTATTGAAAAGTTGATTTATTGTCAAAACTTCATTGTTGAAGGTCACAATTTTACACAAAATGTTCTTTGATGGGTAATGTAAGAACCAAAAAAGAAAAAAAAAATTGTATTCCAACCCTTGTGACGTGAAGAATTTGGATTTGAATTAGTTTAAACGTGATCTTTCTAGGTTATATAATTCTGGTTATATATTTTTATTTGTTTAAATTATATTTATATATATATATATATATATTTTTTTTTTCCAAGAAAAAAAGCGTAATTTTATTTCAGCAAAGGTGAGAAAATTACATTATGTATATGCATATAGCATGCGGTTATCCATTGAAGGACAAAAAACCAGTACAAAAAGACTTCAGTACATCAGTCCAGTATGTTCAACAACGCCAAGATATGGCCAAAACAGTAAAAACAAAACTATAAGGAAAAAACATATATATGTCAGGTGGCTCCCCGAGCCTCCTGATTTCTCCAAAAAAGGTCTAAAAAGATTGTAAATGGTCCTCAGCCTATCGACACAACCAAAAAGTAATAACAGTTCCATAGTTTATAGTATCACTACAATTTCCAGCTACTGTTCCTGTATAGCCAGTACGTCCATTAAAGGTCTATGATAGTATTCATAGACAGTCCCATTTCGGTGTTCCTTTATTTTCCACAACCCCATTGCCAAGTCCCTTCCAATCTTAGAAGCCTGGTCTGCCTCCTTGTTGTTCTCCCTGAATATATGTTTGCAAGAAAAATGTAAAAATGACAGTTTGAGTTCCAGGATGTCCTGTAGAATATTTGCAAGTCTGATGTCCTTGCAATGTTGTGTGCCAATTGTCCAATTTGTGACATTCATAGAGTCTCCATACACATTTAGCTGTTGACAATCAATCTCCCTAGCAAACATGAGAAGCAGCTTTAGGCTCATTAATTCAGCATAATTGTTCCCACCCTCCCCCAGTCCCCAGAAAAGGTGGTATGAGTGGGTTCGAGATAGATGTAGTACAGCCCCACCCCCACAGTTGTACTCCAATGCAGAACCATCGTAGAAGCTCCAAGGTAAAGAATCGTCGATTTCAAGAGCAAGGACATCTCGTTGATTTGCAACTTTGATGTGATGAGGGTAGGCCTTTAAAAATCCACAGATCTGTACAGCTGTGACCATCGATGTATAGGGTTTTTCATTGAATATCATGCCATTCCGTGCCAACCAGATGCCCCATGCCACCAATAAAGGGAGATTTCTGTAGGATATGCCAATAGGGTCCCTAAACCACTGTGACCAAGCCAATAGTATCGTATCCCCATCCCAATTGAACATGGTATTTGATAATCTGGAGCATTCCGCCCATACCTGCACCACGTATGGACAACGGAGGAATAAGTGACTACAAGTTTCCTTGTTTGCTTTGCACAATATGCACCACCCCGGCCCCGCCCTGTTCTTACGCTGTAGAAAATCCCAGGTAGGGATGGTATTTTCGAGGACATTCCACATGAAGATACGATGTTTCAATGGGCAGTTTATCCTCCATATGGATTTCCACCACCACACCAACTCACGTGGATTAATGAAGTGACTTAAGCTGATGTAGCCATTCCTAGGTGTGTACATTCCATTTGGAGCCCCTTCCCATACCAAACATTCCTCCCTGTCACAAATGTGTATATGTGAGCAAATGAGTGCTCGAAAATACGTTCTCAATTCCCCCTGTTCCTCCACAGATAGTGCCAAAGTATCTACACCAATCCACGACTGATTCCATGGATTGGTCCTATCATGTATTGCAAGTTGGGATAAGTAAGTTATGCCAAATTCCCAAAGAGAAGTAATCAAGTCATCTGATAAGATGTGTCTGCCAGCACTCCCATACCAAGGATCTTCCCCAACACGAAGAGCCTGTCCATTCCCAATATTCCAAGTTAGAAGATCTCAAATCACAGAGAAAGAGTTGATAACCGCTTTCTAGATAAGAGAGCAACCAATATGAGACTTATTCGTAGCTCGAACCCAGTCCATTACAGATACAGGGGCAATGTATTTCTGAATGACAACTCTTGTCCAAAGGATTTCATATTTTAGCAGTCTCCAAACCCCTTTCGCCGCCAGTGCTTTTGAGAAGAGATGAATGTTCTTAAGACCCCATCCCCCTAAATATTTAGGGATAGCGATTTTCTGCCAACGTACCCATGGGGAAACAAAATCTCCTTTACCACTCCAAAGAAAACGAAAGCACAATTTCCTAGATTTTTCCAGCGTCCCTTTGGGGATCCAAGAGAGGGACATCCAGTACACCGGGATGGCCTCTAAAACAGATTTCACCAGGACCAGCCTACTAGCTCTAGATAGCCACCTGTGACTCCAAACCTTCAACCTCTTGTGAATTTTTTCAGTAAGCCAGTGCCAATCCTGTTTAGTATATGCATTAGGTTTTAAGTGATACCCAAGGTAGAAGAAACCATCTTCAAGATGTAAAAAAGTATAGGGGAAGATCCTTCTAATAGCCGAAATCTCACATTCCCTAAGTAGGTGAGTTGTTATAGTAGATTTCCTGTCATTGATCTCCATACCCGTAGCTTGAGAGAAAAGTTGAAAGATGTCCTAGAGAGTAACCATATCCCTAGCCGACCCAGAACAAAAGATGAGTATATCATCCACGAAAAGCAGATGTGTGATATATAAATCAGGAGCCACTTGTATCCCCTGGAGGGTACCATCCCTACAAGCCTTCTTCAATGCTTTACTTAGCCCTTCAGCAACCAACAGGAACAGTAAAGGTGATAATGGGCAACCCTGCCGTAGACCTCTTTCAGACCGAAAGAAGGAAGAGGCTTGCACCATTGATGAGTACCGCCAAAGATACCGTAGATATACAGCTCATAATCCACCTAATAAAATCCATAGCAAAACCCAAATGTGTAAGGAGTAAATGAATTTACATCCAACTCACCTTGTCATATGCTTTTGACAGATCAATCTTGATTATAGCTCCTTTGATTTTCCTTGCTTTCATACTATGGGTGCCCTCTTGTGCTACTCCAATAGCCTCATGGATTTGTCGCCCTTCCAGGAATCCAAATTGTTCCTCTGAAATATGCTTGGACAGAATAATTTTTAGCCGCCTGACAATAATTTTTGACACCACCTTATATACACAATTACACAAAGAGATGGGTCTGATATCACTTAATGAGGAAGAATTGTCAGTTTTAGGTATTAGGGCTAGAAAAGTGGAGTTTTAGGGCAGCTGGGATCCGCCCAGAGATTCTCGTGTCTTTCCACCATCTGCAGTAGATTATTCCCAATAAGTTCAAATAGTGCTAAGAGGAATTCAACAGTCCATCCATCAGGCCCCGGACTTTTGTCTTTCTGGAAACTCTGTAACACTCCCTTCAGCTCCTCTTCTGTAACAATTGCCATCAATGAGTGATTGTCATCCTCATCCACAAACCGAGGAAAAAATTGTGCCATTCTGACTATTTCCAATATATTAGCCTATGCAGGTGCTTTAAAGAGTGTTTGGAAGTGATTTACCCCCACCCCCAGCCATACTGTCAAAAGAAGTCTGGGTATCCCCCAAAGAGTCTTCTAGGCTCCAAATGGTATTAGATGCCTTTCTACCTTTTGCATATGCATGGAAAAATTTAGTGTTCTCATCCCCAGCCGATAGCCATAATGCCCTGCTTTTTAGATGCCATGTTTCCTCTTTTTTCCAATAATAGCAAATTTCTCCTACCTTCTAGTGAAATCAAATGTGCTTTTTCTTCCGTAGTTCCCAGTCCCCCAGAGCCAGAATCATATATGGACTGCTAGCTCCAATTCAATCGACTTCAGATCTCTATCAGCTCTACAATTCTTTTCATAGGCCCAAACCTTCACAGGCCTTTTAATCCTTTTGATATTAGCAGAGAACTGATGTGAGGCAGAGAGGCCCCCCCTGGGTTTGTAGGGTATCCAGAGGGATCCCACAAGGTCAAAGAAGGTCTCATCTTTTAACCAGATCTTATTAAACTTCAGCGGTCCAGCTGGTTTAGAAGGTCCGTCATGAATCTCCAGAAAAATAGGGAAGTGGGTCAGACGAGCCCCCCGAACCTACCCACTGCCTCAAGTAGATAGTTTCTATCCATAAAAAGTTCTGACACCAGAAAACTGATCCAACCGTTTCTCAACTCTGTTGTCACCTGTCCTGTTATTCCTCCAAGTAGGTTTTAGAAGAGTAGGTTCAATATCCAGCAACTTATTTGTGACCATCTTGTGAGTGAAAAAGTCTGCCAATGGGTCTGGCCGAGCTCTAGTACCCCAAACTTCTGCCGGACCAAGAGAAAAATTTAAGTCCCCTCCGAGGATCAGGTTCCTTCCTGTAACAAAGGAATGCGAGAGAAGAGAATCCCAGAAAGGAGCCCTGTTCAAATACGGTCCATAAACATTAACCACCATAAAGAGTTCACCAAAATCAAGAGACGAGCAGGTCATGCCCAAAGCCGCTTCCACTCCCCAGAGGTTATGGCACTGCACCGTACGACAATTCCAACCAATAGCCTGGCCACCAGGACCGACCACGAGCATCCAAGGTAGCAAAAGTCCATCCTCCAAACCAACTTTCAAGTAATGTTTTAATACCCTCACCAACACCCAAAGTCTCCTGGAGTAGAGTGATATCCAGGTGTTCAAGAGATACCACTCTACGAAGTGCTGATCTTTTTTGGGGACCAACAAGACCCCGACAGTTAAAGGACATTACTTTCATTAACGACCCCTCTTCTGTGCACACACCGCTCTAAGCGCGCCGATCAATAGTCACCTGTTTTCCTTCTTTCAGATCCATCTTGGCCTTGGATTGTGCTTTAGAAAGATGTGATTTCCTACCACGGCCTTTACCAATTTTATTCACCCCAAGCACCCCAACCCTCCCGGGGGAAACTTTTGTAAGAGATCGAAGAAAATAACCAGAGTCCGATGAGGTAGAAGGGGAGGAAGAAGAAAGACCTTCAAAAGGGCCAGGATCAGTTTCAGGAGGTAGTTCAAGCAGTCTCACCCCGGTGTACGACAGAGTATGAGAAGTGGAGGGGAGGGTATGTGATGAGGAAGGGAGGACAGGAGCAATACAAGTAGGTTCCACTACATCCATTGCCGAGGAGATATTCAAATTTTTTAAAGCCTCTAACCAGTCCGGATTTTCGAAAGTAAAGTTTTTTAAAACAAAATGAAAGGAGAGGGGGTTGATGAATTGAGTAATACCCGCAGACGATGTCCCTGGTTCCGAGACAGGAGCAGGTTGAGAAGGCACAATAGCTGATGATCTAGGTACCGACTGTCCAATAATAGGCGCATCCAAACCCAGTTCCTGATGTATGCCGTCAGCCCCTTCCGCAGTAGCCCCAGGTTCCGAAAGAGCAAGGCCATGTGGGTCTTCCTTATCCCGGGGGATTCCATGTTCCGCATCCGCATCCAAAGCCACCTCATGAGAAGGTCCAGAAAATGGAACATCAGTCGGCGGGGTAGTCTCCACAACAATTGTAGATTTATGAGGCCCTCCATTCTTCCTCCGTAAAGGAAGTTTACATTCAGCCACCGGATGACCATAAGCATGACAGCGGCGACATCTGAAGGGAACATTCTCATAGTCCAGTTTCTGCACATATACATAGGGTCCCCAACTGAGGGTAACATCCGGAGCTAACCCATCTCTGATGTTCAAATTAACTAAAATACGGGCAATCTTCGTTTGATGGGTTTGTAGAAAACTATAGTCTCCATCTAAATAGGTACCGATCAAGTTACCAATCCCTCTGAAATGCCTCTCCGACCAGTAATGGAGAGGTAAACCAGGGAGCCGAACCCACAGTGGGACTAGATCCAGTCGTTCCCTGCTCGCGTCAAACATCGGATGCCAAGGCTTAATCATGACCGGGCAATGATCCCAGCTCCAGTTGGAATTAAGGACCCATTTAGTATGTGCCTCATTGTGGAAATTGAAGGCAAACCAGTTGCGGGTTAATTCCACAACTTTCGGGGAATAACCTAATTCTGCAGCCCAATTTTCTCCCACCCAGGCCTCAATGGTACGCAGAGAGAAGGATCTGACCAATTCCTTACCAACCAAGGTGATACTGGTCATCATGACCAATTGATTCCACTCAATGTCTTCCCCCAGTGCATAGTTATACTTGGTCCTGCTCAGCTTCAGCCATCGTTTTTTGCCTCTTTTCACCTGATGTGAAGTATCATCCGATGAAGGTCCTCCCCATTCTTCAGAATTGGTACCAGAGCCCACACATGGGCTAGCAAACCCAAGATGTTCATGTAATTCCAGTAACCCCTGTCTCGAACCTTCCCTCGCCCTAGCAGTGTTCAACACAGGATATGAGTCCGTAGATGGTAAGTCCACCCTTCCAGTTCCCTGAAATCCGTCTATTACCGAGATAGGCCCATTCTTTCCTCCCGTCGAACCCTCAATGGCTTTGATAACCTGTTCCGAAGACCAGAGGGAAGTCCCCGATTCTGTCAAAGGTGAAGACGATGGGATACGTCTAGATGAAACATTTAACGGCCCGGAACCTGGAGAAATAGCAAGAAAATCGGAAGGTGAAAACCCTAACTCCGGGTTGTTCTCAAGAGCAGGTAAACCTTCCACCCCGCAAGCAGCTGAATGAGCCCCATCCTACCACCCGGCACCCAATGGCTGAGTCCAGATGGGAATTTCATCTGATGGGTCGAAGGTATAGTCTACCTTGTCATCATAGGTAGCCATGACGGTAGCAAGACCACAGTAATAAGTAAATAGTAAACAGGAGTAGTAACAATACCACGAGGGTTTAAACAAAACACAAGATTAGCATAGCAAAACCCCTCATGAGTGCACATTGTTCCATGTAGAGTTGGTCTCCACCTCGTGAGTTCGAGTGTCAGGCTAATTCGCCCCAACCTGACAGAAAAATGGCCGCCGATGGCCTTCCTAGGGTTCGGCCATTAATCTAAACCCCTGCGAGCTCTCCAATTTGCTCCGCCCCAGCTTTGTCCATTTCCAAGTGAGGTATCATTTTATGTATATATTTAGTTGTTTAAATTATATTTATATAGAGAGATTTAGTATTTTCAAATATTTTTATTGTATTTAAATTGTATATTCTCAATAAATAAGTTTATCACTATTCAAAAAATTTAATATATAAAAGTATTTGCATGATAATAATTATGTGATGAAAATGGAGTGAGGAATATTTTTAATGATGTGTCATTTTAATATATAAAATTTATTTTTATGATAATAATTATATGATGAAATTGAAGTTAGGAATATTTTTAATGATGTGTCAGTTTACATGGAAGAAATCATTCCACTTATTTTATGACCAAAAATCCATGATGGTCATAGAAGCATCTTTGTCACTCCACAAAACTTCATTATTGATGATGCCCAAAGAAAAGAAAATTACAGACATTGTAGACACTAGACATGGGATAGTATTACTAGCAATGAAATAAAAAAAACAAAGCTATTAGGCTAAATTGGACCCTATTTACCACAGGACCACAACTTTCAGTATTTTTCACCAATCCTTGAGCCTTGGTATTTGCATTTAATGTTAATAACTAGGGTTTCCTCATCTTGTTGATTCAATTCCTCTATTTTATTCATTCAAGGCATCCAAATTGCTATTTCATTTGACCTGCTCTCTTGGCTTTAATCTATCACCAACAAACCAGTTTTGCCCATTGGGTTTGAAATCTACAACATGATTAGGATACAACACATTGGCCTTAACTTGGTTTGAACAAGCTACAACTTTTCCCAAGGTGGTACATAAACTTTTGATAAAGATGCAACTTGAATAGTAGAACCATATGGTGGGACCTAAAAATAAAACACATCTATAAGAAGAGAAAACAATAACTGTATAGATATTAACTAGATAATTAAGGCAAATTCTAAACAACAAAACCTTTGCAATATATATACAATTTAGTAACTGGTCTCACACTTTGGTTTGGAGGGCCTATAAAGTGAACATTTCCATCGAATACAAGTTGAATGGCATACACTAAATGTTATTATTATAGTCCCTCTGATGGTTGAGTTGATCCTTTTGGAATGTTATTATTATAGTCCCTCTGATGGTTGAGTTGATCCTTTTGAATCCAAAGTAACATTTTGCTTCCATGCTAGTAGTGTAGCCTTTGAATTTAGCACCTAAGTGAGATCTGTTGAGGACCAAGTTGTTCTTAACCCAACTATTGCAATTTCATTGAAGATATTTCCATTTTCCCTATTTTCAATTGTTTGTCTCAAGTCCCATCAAAATGTTGGTGGAACTTTTGATCAATATGTTAAACTCGGTTGGAAAGAATCTCGATATGCAGTAAGGGGATATTGATAAATGGGACAAGGAATGTAGTTGATGAGTAAGGAGATCATCAACCTCAAGCATAGCACCAAAAAAGTATGTATTATAAGGAATTCAAAGGTAATCATAACCCATCATATAGTATATAACCAAGGATCCATTTTCAGTTGATTCCTTGCAAGCATACATAATGCTAACGTGACAATGTACATTTTGTTAATAATGAATATGAAACAAGCACAAAATAAGATGGTGGAGTTTAAACCCACAAAGATATATTTTCATAACTTATAACTTTATTATTTTGTTTTGACTCTTGTGAAATAGGATAAAAAGCACAAAATTTAGGATGAACAATCAAATTAATCTTTAATGATATAATACAAGTTTAGCACTAACAAAGTTATATGTTTGATTAGGAGAGGAATGTTCCCTAAAGAATATTCTCGGTAAACTTTGTGAAGCTTTCCTATACAAGCAAGACCTACTTTTCATGAGTTGAATTGTTTGTTTATGAATTCAAAGAGAAAATATTCATCTTTAATGATATGATACAAGCTTAGCACTAACAAAGTTATATGTGTGATTAGGAGAGGAATGTTCCCTAAAGAATACTCTCGGTAAACTTTGTGAAGCTTTCCTATACAAGCAAGACCTACTTTTCATGAGTTGAATTGTTTGTTTATGAATTCAAAGAGAAAATAGAGCCTATAACGCTTTGAAAGAATCCTTGGGTTTCATCCTAATAATGGTTAAATATACATGACCTTCTAGGTAGTATCGATTAAATATACATGACCTTCTAGGTAGTATCTATGGATCCCCTAACACCCCAAATAACATGTGCAAACCTCACTAGCTAGGATAAAAACATGGGTACTTAATAAGTATGAAGTTACATTGAGCCTTGGGTAAGAAAATCCCTAATGAATATACCAATTAAATCTTTAAACCTTTCCTATCAATAAAGTACAAGACTTGTTTATCATGAGTTGAATCTTATACATGCACTTAAAGGACAATAGAGTTTACAAGTTTTATAAAAGTTTTTTAAAGTATCCTTGGTTTTCACCCTCACCCTGCAATAACTACTTGACATAGGTGAACTCCCAAGTAGCTAGTGCAAACCTCCCGAGCCACAATATGAACAAGGATACTTAATAAGCATGGAATTATAATTGAGCCCTAAGCTCTGAATTACCACTCACCCTTGTCATTACAAGTGTTGTATTTATGATCATGTACACTCACAATTATGGAGTTCTATGAAAATTCATAGTGACTTGTTCACCTTAGTGTTAATGGGTGTAATTTAAGGAGGGACCCTAGTGCCCTAACCTAATCACTTACATTTTAGTCTAGAGTTTGAGTAACTTAATAGTTTCACCCATACAAATGGTGTTGTGAACCATAATACTTATGAATTTTTCACCCTTACAAATGGTAAAAATGGTGTTGTGAACCATAATACTTATGAAGTTTTCACCCTTACAAATGGCGTTGTGAACCATAACACTTATTCTTGCATCTTTGAATGACCTAAATTTTTCACGCTTGCAAATGGTGTTGTTGCAAATGCTGTTGTGAACGCTAATACTTATGCTTGCATCTTCAAGTGCAAGTGGAGTTGGAATTTTGTTTTCCATCGATTTCAACCTCAAATTTTATGGTGTCGCCCCTCATTACAAGCGCTAGTACTCTCTTACATACTTATGAGTGTGACAATAATGACAAGATCCACCTCAAGTAGTCATCTCTAAGTGAACATTATAAATCATGCACGAGAAGGGCGATGCATTCAGTTATGATATTCAGTTATGATATCTTGTATTATATTAGATTTCATTCATGGTTATTTAATGCGGTCCTACTATAACCAAATGTTGAGGGCATTTCATTATGATCTAATCTTCCCCATCATCCAACTAGGTTATAAGGGATTGGTGAATTTGAGGCCTATCCTACCAAAATGTTTGTTAGTTTGGATTACAATGAAAGCCAATAGATTTATCACCAAATTTAACCAAGACATGCCATTCTCCAGGTAAGTTAGTGCATTGATGCATTGTGGGTGGGTGAATATGAGGAGATTGTTGAGGTTTTGTTAAGCAAATCCTTACTCATGGAGATAATAATAATGCCATTGCCATCCTTGTTTCTATTCTAACATTTACTCATCGTTGCAAGCCCCACCCTCACTAGGAAGGTTACTAGGAGTTGGAATGATTAATTAGTTTAGTTAAATACCTTGTAACCTCACAACATAAATAAGGATAACCGACTAAATTTGCTTTTGTCTATTTTTTTGCATAAGCTAAGGGTTGCCAAAAATATAATTTTCACAATTTTGTAATTATGATATTTTTATTTATTTAATTAAAACTTCGTTACAATGGTGGTTGCCAAAAAAGAACTATAAATGAGATTTACATGAAATTATCTAGATTATACTAAAATGAAAAAAAAAAGAACACGGATAAAAAGACTTTTCCTCAATAATTTAAAAATTAAATTAAAATTTAAAAAAAAATTAAAATTATTTTCCATTTATAGATGTTGAGATACCATTAAAGTAACCATATTTGCTTCTCAATCACCAAACATTGAACCAATGGCAGCTTATGATTTTGATCGTGCCCTTGACTCAGTATATTCTTATGAGTAAACACTAGTCCAACAACAAAGACATGGGTAGCTTAATAACCAGTTAGATAACCAGAACCAGTTGACTCAATAGATCCAACTCTTGATGTATATGAAATAGAAGTAGAGCTTGCAGATTATGTTGCTTAAACAATAGAACCACTATCAATAGATTGTCTTGTTGATCCAGTCAATGATTTAGTTTATCCATACGCATCAAAGCTCATGTAATGCATTTAGAGATGTAAAATATTGGAATATATAAAAATAAAAGATAAAACTCAAAATCTAAGGTATATATAAATGTATAAAAATTCTTATATAATATTTATATATAAAAAAAAAATTAAAAAAATGTATTTACAAGAGAGGAGCCTCTTTTGATAAAAGAATATGTTCTTCTTAAATATAATTATGAGTAGAAATAATAAGATTTTATATATATATATATTTTGGTGATTTATATATGTATATGAAAAACAATTAAGATACATTGTTAAGGAAAGTGCACCATTAATATATTTTAACTTGTATCATTTTTACATTTAATTAAATTTAGAAGAAAATTGGAAGCTCCTCTAAAAGCATAATATTTGTTTGAAAAACTAAGTAGTATAGTAAAAAAGTATGAATATTATTGTTTTGACATAAGTGTATGTATTTTTCCATAAAATAACATGAATATATAAGTAGCTGGTTGAAGATCAACAATTAAAAAATGAGAGAAGAGATGATATATATGATGCTATATTTTTGTAAAAATTCAAATATATAAAGATTTTATATAGTTTTTCAAGTTAAATATTTTAATCTTGTGAAATTTAGGTAAATCATTTTAGAAAAAAATGGAAATTAACATTTATTTGGAAAAAAACATAGAAAATTAACCTATCATATAAATTTTGCTTCTAATTTTTGCAGAATGAGCAAAAGATATTGGAACATTTATTTGGAAGAGATGATGGAAGTAAAAGTTCATTTAAGGTATGGAAAGTACTTAAAAAGGTTATGCAAGGACATCCCGTATTGTTGAATTGAGCACCTACCTATCTATATAGTTGATTTACATATCCTGATAAATTAGAAATTGATTGTCGTTCGGATCGAGATGGATCCATTTTATCAGATAAAAAAGAAAAAGAGAAACATAAATCATACTTTCCATACAAAAACTAGATTAGACATCTTATTCAATGTCATGATATTGTTTTGACAAATAAATTTGTAAAGCTGATTTTTTATAACTCAATATCTATATAATAATAATCTTATTAAAAATTGGATATTTCATTCATAATAATTAGTTTTTAAGTAGAAAATATAACATTTACTATTTTAATTACTTAAACTAAATTTAATTAACAAAGTTTGTTTAATTTTTTAACATAAAATTTAAATACATTATTAAACAAAAAAGTACATAAACATAATAATATTTTATATATTTTTAAAAGATTTTCTACGATTATGATAAAGAGAGGTATGATAATTTAAAAATATAAAATAATAATAAATTAAAAATATATAATTTCTATAAATATAAAAGAAAAAATGATTTTTTTTCCAATATTGATATCCTTAAATTTATATGATAATTGTTGAAGCTAAATACCTAATCATAAAGTGGCACGATATACAAATTCATTATAATGGGGGCAGAAGTAATTTCAGTGATGATGAGAACTTTATTTGACACAATACATTAATTCCAAACAGATTCATGCATATCTTCTTTTTTCTGTTTTAAGTATATTAAAAGGCTTAAATCCTAAAATACAAATATGCATATCTTTTGCTTTCTTAAAATATAAATACTTATTAAATTAAAAAATATAAATACTTATTAAATTTTAAAATATAAATATTTATTATACCTGCCAAGACAGGTATATAGCAACCGATTAGGTTGCAATTTTTATGTTCCTGAAGGGGAACATAAATGTATCGTCGGATGCCTATTATTGTTGCCTATTGAACCTAGAAATTTTCCCTAGAGCTATAGTTTGAATATGCTATATTAAATTGAATTTTTTAAATTGGTATTTTTTTAAAATATGATTGGTTGTAAAACAATGACGCCAGCCTAGTTTTTCCCACCCCAAGAGGGGGCAGCGGGCTGACGTCATGGTGGTTTCTGGGTTCCGTGCAAGGAGTTGCAGACTTCGTAATAGAGGAAATCGTTTTGTGTTACCATCACTGGCTTCCATTTCAAAATATTTAATGCACATATAGTTTGATAGCGAATACATTTATTGATAGCGAATACATTTACATAAATGAAGGGGATGTGGAGT
Source organism: Larix kaempferi (assembly GCA_027924585.1). Taxonomy (NCBI): domain Eukaryota; kingdom Viridiplantae; phylum Streptophyta; class Pinopsida; order Pinales; family Pinaceae; genus Larix; species Larix kaempferi. The sequence goes on along the minus strand of BSBM01002303.1, from coordinate 222,060 downwards.
TTTTGCATGTACGTCGATAATTCTCGGCTAATTTGTTGTTTATCACCATTTGTAAATTTCTAGCCTACACATTAACATATGCAAATCAAACCTGTAAATGAAATTGTGTCTATGCTTTGTATACCGTTGGTATACACTTTATATCCAGGTAATAGATATTGAATGCATCTATAAAAGTAGCTTTTATTTTCTCCATTTGCTTCGGGCTTTGCATTTTGTGTCATTATTATATATTTAGTGTTCCTGGTAATATTATTAATAAGCAGTTTAATTGTTAAACAGGTGACGTAAGTCGTTTTGGGCTTTAATGGTTTGATTTTATCCTACACATTGCATCTGATAATAACTAAGGTCTTGATAATAATACAAAATTTGAACTCGTAAAATGTGAACGAAGATGTGAGTCACCACCCTGCTGCTGGAGTTTTTATTAAATATTAAATAGTGTTATGATGACACCGTCAAATCTTTGTACTACCATGACCTTTGGCTCTGCGAAGGGGCTCTACCGTGTTGTACTATCTGCGAGGCGTTAACAGGTGGATGGTAGAAATTCTAATCGATAGTTCTGGAGGAGACAAAGGGCGTGAAAGGGTTTATTCTACGATTTTGTTCCAGTGGGTCTCGGATTGGAGGTCTATGAATTTTTCTGATACAGTCGAGTTACAGTGTTGCCATATAGAGCTTCTAACACGAGCTAGACTCGCGTTGAAGAAGCCCATGTCATAGCTTTCGGGCTTGGCTGATTACAAAGGCGCAGCTTCATATCGACATCGAATTGAGACTTCAATTCTTGTTTCTGGTAGGTTTGGTTACAGTGAATCATACACTTAGACTGTTTTTTACTTACTTACCTATTGATTCATAAAAATTTCCCTGGTTTAACTTATGTCTTGTACGTGATGGCAGGTTGCATCGAGGTTACAAAGGCGCAGCTTCATACCGACATCAAATTGAGACTTCCATTCTTGTTTCTGGTAGGTTTGGTTATAGCGAATCATACACTTAAACTGTTCTTTACTTACTTACCTATTGATTCATAAAAATTTTGCTGGTTTAACTTATGTCTTGTATGTGATGACAGGTTGCATCGAGGTTACAAAGGCGCAGCTTCATACCGACATCAAATTGAGACTTCAATTTTTTGTTTTTGGTAGGTTTGGTTACAGTGAATCATACACTTAAACTGTTCTTTACTTACTTACCTATTGATTCATAAAAATTTTCGTGGTTTAACTTATGTCTTGTACGTGATGGCAGGTTGCATCGAGGTGTTCAAACTGCGTACAAGCACGTGCTCCTCCTCGGGTAAGAAACAAACTGTTTGCTGTATGTTTTCTACGTTCGTTAGAAATGAACTCAAGAGTGAAAAAGACCCTTAAGTTCTGAGGATCCCACACCAGTTGGTAGCTGCGGTCCAACCTGTCCAATTGACAATAGTTATGTAGGTTCTGAACCTGATTATTTCTCCTTGCTCGATTGGGTTGTGCAAATAAGTCGTGGTGTAGAGTAGTTAGAAAACGAAAGCTCATAATAAGTGGTGTCTTATTATATACGTAATAATAAAAAGCTGATTCCTAAAGAATATAAAAAAGCCGAACGGATGGTTGGGAGAGGGGTCTGTGGGTCATCATTCCTCTGCGAAAGGGCCCTAAGGGCAATAAATCCACCCATACCTACGGGCACAATCCCAGTGTCTGTTCCACCTGCAAGCATGATGTCTGCTTCACCTCTACGAATATGGTTTGCAGGTGCATATAAACAGTAATTTGCTGTTGCACATGCTGTCGAAATTGAGTAGTTTGGACCCATAAATCCTGTATCAATTGGCAACAATGAAGATCCCATGTTTGAAATCGCAAAAGGAATGAAAAATGGTGTTATTCTCTTTCCCTAGAGCTATAGTTTGAATATAGTTTGAATATGCTACATTAAATCCAATTTTTTAAATTGGTATTTTTTTAAAATATAACTGGTTGTAAAACAATGACACCAGCCGAGTTTTTCCCACCCCAAGAGGGGGCGTCATGGTGGTTTCTGGGTTCCGTGCAAGGAGTTGCAGACTTCATAGTAGAGGAAATCGTTTTGTGTTGCCATCGCTGGCTGCCATTTCAAAATATTTAATGCACATATTTAATTTTTATTATTATTTTAATGTAACAGATATATATCAATTGTTGTTGATAGCGAATACATTTATTGATAGCAAATACATTTACATAAATGAAGGACTTCCATTACTTGCACCAATGGGATGTGCAGTTTTTGCATGTACGTCGATAACTCTTGGATAATTTGTTCTTTATCACCATTTGTAAATGTGTAGCTTACACATTAACATATGCAAATCAAACCTGTAAATGAAATTGTGTCTATGCTTTGTATACCATTGGTATACACTTTATATCCGGGTAATAGATATTGAATGCATCTGTAAAAGTAGCTTTTATTTTCTCCATTTGCTTCGGGCTTTGCATTTTGTGTCATTATTATATATTTAGTGTTCCTGGTAATATTATTAATAAGCGCTTTAATTGTTAAACAGGTGACGTAAGTCGTTTTGGGCTTTAATAGTTTGATTTTATCCTACACATTGCATCTGATAATAACTAAGGTCTTGATAATAATACAAAATTTAAACTCGTAAAATGTGAACGAAGATGTGAGTCACCACCCTGCTGCTGGAGTTTTTATTAAATATTAAATAGTGTTATGATGACACCGTCAAACTTTGTACTGCCATGGCCTTTAGCTCTGCGAAGGGGCTCTACCCTGTTGTACTATCTGTGAGGCGTTAAGAGGTGGATGGTAGAAATTCTAACCGATAGTTGTGGAGGAGACAAAGGGCGTGAAAGGGTTTATTCTACGATTTTGTTCCAGTGGGCCTTGGCTTGGAGGTCTATGAATTTTTCTGATACAGTCGAGTTACAGTCTTACCAGATAGAGCTTCTAACACGAGCTAGACCCGCGTTGAAGAATCCCATGTCATAGCTTTGGGACTTGGTTGATTACAAAGGCACGGCTTCATGCCGACATCAAATTGAGACTTCAATTGTTGTTTCTGGTAGGTTTGGTTACAGTGAATCATACACTTAAACTGTTCTTTACTTACTTACCTATTGATTCATAAAAATTTCCTTGGTTTAACCTATTGAAACATGGAAGTCTCATGTTGACTTTAGTCATTTTTTGCACAGTAAGTGCGGTATGGTATTAACGGAAGTCTTAAATATATAGTTGTCCCTCAACTGGTACGAGACCAATTCGTATTGCAGGTTGCCCATAGCGTATTAGAGGGTTAAAATCTTAAATACTTAAATGGACACCTTCTCAAAACTAAAAACTCTCATCTGTAGGGTTGACAACTTAACTACTCAATAAGAGATCAAATAATGCGAGATCAGGTCTGAAAACTATTAACCATGGCTTATATGAGATTAAAAAAATACCAAATTACTTGCAACAGAGATAAGATGTAGCTCAAATCATGAAGGTAGGTGCCGAATAATTCCACCTAGTAAAGAAATTAACCAAAATCCAAATTTAGTAATTTTAATCGTTTCATCGGGATATATTTATATATATATTTTAGGATGTAGCATTAATAGCTGCTTTTATATATATATTTCTTTGCCATGCACCATTAAGAGCTGCATATATATATATATATATATATATATATATATATATATATATATATATATATATATATATATAAAGCGGCTCTCAATTGTACATGGCAAACCCAGCTTTAAAAAGATAAAATTTACATTTCTATCAAGCCATGTAAAAGAACCGAAGTGCCAACTGTGGTTGCCAAGCCATCTGAAAGCACCCAAGTGGTGACGGTAGTCAGCATTGCATATGTGTCTTGATAGGCAAATAAGGGTAAACAGGGGGGGTTTCAACATAGAGTGTCTTCACGGGTAAACAAAGAAACCCCTACTAGAATTTTCATAAGGATTCCAAGGGCTGCCAGACTCAATATCTTGATAAAATTTCATACTTTATTCTTTTTATTTCTGACCAAATAAAATTTTGAATGGCTGCCAGACTCAAAACCCTGAGAAATACTCTATAAAACATTAAGGGAAGATCTTATACATTTTAACTTCAGGCTATAAGAAAGCATCTAAGTGATAAACCAGGATTACCTGATAGCAAGCACAATTAGTCTAGCTCGAATAATATTGAGTGTAAGACGAAGATGTTATTGCAAGCCCTGTAAAGAAAAATATGGTTAAACAGAGAAGAATAATGAAGCTTGACTAAAACTAGATTCTAGGTTTAGGAGGATGTAGTTGTAAATATTTACCTGTGCAGAGGTAAGAACTCATGTATCTGGAGGAAACTCTCGTCTCCTATCGAAGCCACAATCCTCCACAAATTTCTACAGTCGCCCCAGTGGAGTGCAGTGCTCCGCTCGAGCTCTCAATATAAAATATTTCTTCAGTCTCTGTGGTCCTGGAGCTCTCTGTATAAACACAATATGTTGAAGTAGGGACGTGAGCTAGATGAAGGAACGCCCGTACCAAAATTATCTTGTGTCACAACGATTAAAAAGAAACAGGTGTCAACAAGATATACCGCTCATACTATCTGCTTACAGCTGCTATATAAGCTGGCAAATTAGCGTCTGCATGCAAGACAAGGCTAATTGTTTATAATTTTTTCCTTGTGGGTAGTGTAAATGCATTGGTAGAATGCGCTCAATATTTTAGACGCTAAATAACAAAGGTGACTCCAACAACCAAATGTAGCATATGCATGGAAGCATTGCTACTTGATTAGTACTATGACATGGATACACGACATGTGTTTATATTAGTTGAATCTGATTATATTCAATAGATATATTCATAACTGTTCAACTTGTTGCAATATGTATCCTCCTTTTCTACGTTGTCTATACCGGTGGGTTCGGTTCAATTGTTAAAAATATATTTAGCAAAAAAATATACTTTTATCTGGTACGAACATTGATTCGCTAGTTTTATTTAAATACGACAGGGTTGTGCTCATTCTCTCTATGAGAAGTTTCATGGTAATCCCTGGACTTTGAAATGATTAGTGACAAATGATCATAGGATCATTGCCTAGACACTTTCTATGTTCCTAGGATGAATGCTTACATTTTTTGTGGCTTCAATGCTACAAACTTCATCATTTGTGTCTTTGTTAAAACCAACGTTTAAAATTACGGAGGGTGTCATTACTTTTAAGCTCTATTAAACTGCTAAAATTCCTTTTTTTCTCCGCATTACGACGAGCTTGAGCCATCCCAAAAAGTTTTTACAAATCAAAACAAAAACTATAAATTTATCACTTACTCTATTTTCTTTTAACTAAACTTCAACCAATTTAAAATCGACAAAATTATATTCTTTGAACAAGAGATTTAAATACGACAAGGATCCTTAGTTAAAAAATCAGAAATTATATTCTTTGAACAAGAGATTTGAATACGACAAATATCCTTAGTTAAAAAGTCAACAAAATGATATTCTTTCATGCAAAACTTTGAATACAACAAAAGTATCAAGTCCAATGTGGCTTCCTTTTAAATAACTATAGTTTTTTCACATTATACATAAAATGGGCATACTTATTGGCATTGAGTATCGTGGTCTAACTTTAAAAATTCACATTTTAATATAAAATTTTAGATGGATAGGGACAATAAAATTTTAGATGGATAGAAACAAAGATTATTTAGATTTGATAGATGGATAAAAATAAAATAAAAAATATACGTTTTGATAATAAAAAAATTCCTTTATTATAGAGGTTTAGAATTGGGAAATTTTGCCTTCGAACTCGCTTATAATATGTATATGAGTGGTATCAATTTCTACTAGTTTGTGGAGACCATGATTTCCTGTGTATAATTTATGAGTGCTATTCGGCTGCGGTTTTTATGCTCTTGAGCAATTTTTTTTAATGTGCAATGTTTGATGGTTTCCATTGCTGGTTTTGCCCTTGTATTTTCTTCTATTGCAATTTAATAGTCCCTTTGTTCAATATTTTTTATTCTTTTGGGATAGGTTATATTATTGAATCGAAAGGGTTTATATAGGCATAGTTTTAAAGCTCTGTATTTCGATTTTTAAGCTATTTGATGGCTAGTTTTCTTGCAATGCCATATACTTAAATATGCTTTGATAACATCTTTGACAACTATAAATAAATTTTAATTCAACATTTAGAAAAAGATAATTTGAATACTCTAATATTGCTTATACTGTCCTCAATTCAACATATGTTTGCTGAGAAAATCCCTTGTCTATCAGGTTGATGAATTTTGCTTTTGCATTGTTTGCCTTTTTCATTGCATTTAATTAAAAAATTCATTACTAAGTGTGAACAACTTATCAGGAAATTGATTATAATTTATCGCTCAGCTTAGAAGAATTTATAGCGATAGTCAATTGAGTGTAGATCGAATGGTTGGGAGGAATGCTGTTGTCCTCCCCACTCAGGTTCAAATCTCGCTTTGTGACACTTGCTCCATGGGACCTAATTTTGACTATGTAATGGAGCTAGTCACAAGTGGACTTTCAAGAAAATTCTAGAAACTCCAAAACCCTAACCCTAATCAAGAGTTGAGGCATATATGAACACTTAAACTAACCCTAGACAGTTATCAAGCTATGTTAAATAGTGGTTCATTATGAGGAGAAGGGGTTCCATTATGGTGATCTTATTGTATTATTTCATAGCTTAACAACAATAAGGGAGTGTATATTAGTTTATTTATCATTTTGTGGAATTAAGCTAACATGATGAATTAAGTTGTAAGATATCTTGTGACGAACTATTCCAATGGAATATCCATGGCAATTTATAGATCACTTGTTGAAGAATGGTTAAGTGCCCTTACTAAACTCAAGACAAATCCTTGTCCAATATTACTTTAAAATCGAGGTCAATTCCTCTCAATATTCGATCAAGATACTAGATTTTGAAACTCTGAGGGAAAATGATACAAATCAAGAGGAGGGATAGGAATAATGTATCTAGAAATAATAATATGAGCTGCCTATGGAGGTACCGAAGAGGATAATGCATGAGGACCACGATGAGCGCACCAAGGCATAGAAGTTGAAATGGAGACCAAGGACACAATGATGAAGTACCATAAGAGGTTTGGATCTAATATCAAAGTTGAGCATGAGTGAATAAAGAAAAATATTTAGGAGCCATGAGCCACCAATCCTTCAAAATGTATTGTTGTTGAGCTCGAACACTAGAAACTTGATATTGGCTTCTTCCATTTCCAAGGCACCCATGAAAATTGCTTTCCACTCACAAACTAAATCCATTGTGGCTTAGGTTATTGAAGATTGGGGCATGCAACAATAATCCATTATGGATAAATTTGAATTTTTGGATCAAAAGTATGACACTTTAGTCAAAATTCTTTGGGACATGGAAGTAATAGGCAAGGAGAAGAATCAGTATGAGCAGACCCTAATCATCCATGTGGACTCTAGATTTGAAGTGGAGGACTAGGTTGATAGGGATTCCAAATGATTCACATATAACTGATTTTTAGTACTTAGTATCATATCATTTGTCTTGTGTGTGCACATAGGAGATTATTGTCGATGCCTTCTTGGTTGCCTAATATTGAGGAGCACTTGAGATCTTATCTGCAACCATCTCTATTATTGTACTTAGTTGCTAGTTTTAAGAATCTTGTTCAAATTTTCTCTCTTTGTTTTCATAGTTAGTTCTCTTCATGTAAAGCTATGTAGGCCTATGTTTACTTAATAAAAATCAATTAAGAAATTTATTTTCAGACTTTGATTTCGAACTCCGCTCATGAGTGAGAATCCCCACATCATTGGTATTAGAGCAAGTTTCCAATCTAGTTTGAATTTGGGTAATATTTTATTCAAATTCAATTTCAAGTTTAGGTTTTTTAGGAAGGAATCCTATGATTAATTTCCATAAGTGATTGGTGTTGGATTGATTTAAGTGTGCAATTCTATTGTCATCAAGACCTCGAATAGATTTTGATTCATCCACCTACAAAGCGATCATGTTCACCCCTCATAGCCACATAGGTACATATTGCATTAGCTCGAAATCTATTTTTTACTACATATCAAGCCTTTCTGCCATAAGGTGTGCATCGTTCCTATTTCCAAATTTTGTAACTTCATAGTGTGATCTACGTTACTTATTCTTAAACATGTAGAATCGCTTGAGACATTAAAGCACCATCTCTATTATTGTACTTAGTTGCTAGTTTTAAGAATCTTGTTCAAATTTTCTCTCTTTGTTTTCATAGTTAGTTCTTGTTGGGGCCAAGGTCGCAGCTATAGTAAAAGCTGCGAATTTTGGGAAAAAGCACGAGTATGGAAGGAAAGTGCTAATTTTGGGACAAGCACTAAGTTTTGGGTAAGAAGGAGACGGTGCGCAGTACGGTGCCAGATGGATGATCTCAGCGCAGATCACGGACCGGAAATTGCGGAGCTCGCGCGCACGTCATCGAAGAATGAAGGTGGCTCAGCTACCATAATAAATAAGGCGATGGAGTAGAGGGATCAGCTACCCTCATTTAAAGGCTCAGTACAGAAGTTATGGTTGCTCGGATCAAGGAGGAGCAACGGACCAGAGCATTGAAGGCGAAGGACGATCGCCCATACCCACAATCTGCGCCGGAATTCATGGAGCCTGCAGGAAGCGGCGACGTGACTGCAAGCGGCGCCTATAGTACACCTAGCCATGTGCGTGGTTAGGGTTTTTGGGAATCACTGTTGGGAAAGGCCCACAGTTTTGTAAAGGTGTGACCGTCATGGCCACCTATATATATGAATAATTGTAATGGATAGATGTTGGTTGGAGAGTTAGAGAGAGTTAGATGTTAGACTGTTAGATAGCCAGTCTAAAGGATAGATCATGTGTTGATTATCCTTCACTGTATTTTCTACCCAGTGTGTAGAACTAGAGAGGAAATCGGATAGCCGAGGAGCTAATCCCTGAGTTGCCAGACAGTCTGTGTGACGTCTGCGCCTTTGTAATCTCTATAGAGAGGAGACTAGAGTGAAGAGAAGGGCTCCCAGCTGTGTGCGTGGAGTTTCCTGGAAAGATCTAAGGCTGCAGCTGTGTGCGCAGCATATTGTATAACTCTATCATTTTCTGGTTAATATAACACTCCCGTGGACGTGGTTTTCCTCGAGGAGATGAGCTTCACATATATCTTCTTGTTATAATGTTTGCGTGAATGATAACTATTTAGAGTTCATTATTTGTGTATGCAAGACTCCTGTCTTATCTTTGTGACTGTTTGAGCGAGTTGGAAAGATCCCTTGATAGCTATAAGTGGTAAGTACTGAAGAAGTAGTAACGCGCGGTCGCTGCTGCAAGAGCAGATTGCGTTACTGCGCTGGATGAGAAGGGCGAGGAAGTCTTTAGCGCGTCGACGCAAGGGATAGTTGCCTGCTGCGTTAGAGAGGAGAAACTGCGCAGTAGGCCTGCCAAGGAAGGAATCCACGCAGCTGCGCCGAGCGGCCTGCGGGAAGGTCCGACCGCCGATTTCGCAGGAACCATTCAAGGAAGAGCTATCTCCGCGTCACCCAGGTTAAGGAAACCTGCTTCCTTAACCCCCCCATAGCCACTTCGGGTGAGACCTCAAGCTGCCGCGCAGCTCGTTGCCGAGAGGGCCAGTGTGCCAAGGGGTTTTGTTGCTGCGCTTCATTAAAACCCGGGTCTGCCCAGAAAAGCAGCCAACAAATGGTTCCGTTGCCTTGCGACTTGCTGTTGTGAGACTTGTTATTTTGGCGACGCGCGAGATTGAGGAGCCAACAAATGGTTCCGTTGCCTTATGACTTTTTGATCACATTACTTCCATGGCTTTGAACCCTGTTGATTGAGCCAACAAATGATTCCTTTGCCTTGCGACTTGTTGCTGTAAGACTTACTAGTTACGCGACATCTGAGATTGTTGCTGAAGACAACATAAGGCTTGCTCAGTTAACAAATGTGTTACTGGAATCCTACAGCTAAAGAAATTGGAGATTGGTTTGATTTAAAGGCTAAAGAGTTCGCTGAACAAGAAAATAGAAGCCTTACGTTTCAAACAGAAGACTGGTTACAGAAGTATATTTATGCTGACCTTTACGAAATTTTCTTTGTTACGTTTGCATTGGAGTTACACGCTTGGATAGCCAAGTTAGCAGATTCTAGACCTACGCTGCAAGTTGATCGACCCGTCACGTGGACGCCTGAGCTAGTCAGTATTGTGAAGCGGATCGACAATTCTGTTTCCCGCGCAGTAGACTTTTGGTTGAATAGTCTACTGGAAGGTTTCATTACCGAATTTGCAGTCGATACAAGAAAGATTTTCAGTGAAGCTGAGAGGAGTTTCTTCCAAGTACACAGAGGTAAGTTCTTAAATTCTCTGAACTTATGGATTAAAATGCTTCTGTATGAAAAAGGAAAGCTATGTATTGCTTCTGATGAATAGCATAGACAAGTAATGTCCGTAGATTCTGATAGTGATCCTGAAGTTATTGGTTGCACTCGTAGTGGAAAACGATATAAAGCAGGCCTTGACCAATATTCTTTTGAGTCTAGCCCAGACGATAGCCAAGTCCCTAGAGAAAGCCATATAGAAAGACAAGGGAGTGCTCATATCCCTTATTACCCCTTTACACCACAAAAACCAGACGGCGCTCAGTATAATCCTACAGTAACACCTTCTAGTAGCCCACACGGTACTTCTAGCACCTCTGTACCACCTTTGTTTAACCATCCCGGAGGCACTGCTGCAGTACCTCCACCTCAAACCTGCGCAAGAAGGATGGGTGATGACATGAAGCTACCAACTTTTAGAGGAACAGGGATAGAAGACCCTGAGCAGCACTGGTTCTTATGTGAAGCCATTTGGACAATTAAGCAAATTAATGACGATGCTGTTAAACTGGTTCAGTTAGCAACCACACTAAGAGAAAGAGCCTTGACTTGGTTCATGAAATACTCAGCAGCACAGAATAGGACACTTGCTGAGGTAAGAAATGCTATGATTCGGGAATTTAAGAAACCTAAATCGGAATCACAGTGTATAACAGAGCTCAAAGACATCAAACAGTTACCTACAGAATCAGTCTGGGACTTTGACCAGAAGTTCAAAGCCTTGATAGATCAAGTAAGCTTCGAGTTTGCACCACAGCAACATAAAGAATGGTTCATTGCTGCGCTGCTCCCACACATTAGACTTCCTCTTATGCAACAGAATCTCAATACTCAGGAACAAGCTCTAGAAATGGCTATGAAACTAGAAGCTTCGCCTATTGCGGGAACAAGCAACGATGTTGCGCATTTACAGAACCAATTAGCAAACTTAACCTTGCAAGTGCATGATATTAAGAAAGGCAAGGAGATTAAGGAAGAAATTTGGTGTACAAAATGTAAAGCCCAAGGTCATTCAAAGGACCATTGTCCCCTTTTCATAGACTATATTGCAACTGGAGCACCTAATCCTTTACCACAGGCACAAGGGCCTTGGTGTGAAATCTGTAGAACTAGAGGTCATAGACCACAAGAATGTCACTTACTCCAGAAATATGTGCAAACCCCAAATAATCTATGTTGTAATTTCTGTAAATCAGTAGGTCATGATGAGAACAATTGTAGAGCATATGATCTTATGATAGAAAGAAAGCATGATGTTTATAGGGTACAAGCAGAGACACAAGGACCCACAGCAGGTCCACCTTATGACCAAACTCGGGACGCCCGAGCAGCAAATTACAGAGGACGCGGACGCACAACAAATTTTGGTCGCGGAAGAGGACAGATCACTTGTTATAATTGCGGAACACAAGGTCATTTTGCTAGGGATTGCCAAAATCCTACAACCCTCTGCAGGTATTGTAAATCTTCTGACCATATCATTGAAGAATGCCCTCAGTTACAGGCTAAGATGCAAGCAAAGACACCACAGGTCAATCAGAATATTCAGTTGATTGGAGCAGAAAAAAGAGAACCAGACCCTACAGTTAATATAGTGACACGCAGTGGAGAAACCACTGGTGCGCAAGAGATGGGAACGGGAAAGCAAGCGACGCAATGGGTGCGCCGCGCTAACATTAAACCAGCCCCACTTAACCTACAGAAGCAAAAAGAAGCATTTAAGCAAGCTCAAGAGTATTTCTCAGATCCGAGAGCTTCAGGTTCTGCCGCAATTCCGCAGAACATTAGTAGATCGCAAGTGCTAAGACAAGACAACCTGGTACAAGAACAAGCCACTACAGCTGGAAGGCCTGATGATGATGAGGAGCATGCACTAGGCAGTGTTCATGCGTTCCTGCGACAATGTTTAAAACTGTTGCGCAATGAAAAGGCAACTCTAGAACTCCAACACCTGTTGGATCAGTGCCAACGCTCTGCTTCGACGAACACACCGCAGTGTGCTGTTCACCAGATTAGGAGTCACATTAGAACTGGAAAAGAGATGAGGCTTACAGCGCAGATTGGAGCATTTGAAATGGATGAAGTCATGTTAGATTTGGGCTCCGAAGCCAATGTTCTCACTATGCAGACATGGGAACAGATGGGAAGCCCTCAGCTTACAAGATCCCCTATCCAGCTAAGACTCGCAAATCAGCAACGAGTCTCTCCATTGGGCAGATTACCCAATGTACCTATTGATATTGAAGGAGTAAGAAGCTCTGCAGATTTTGAAGTAATCAAAATTATGGATGATAGTAGACCATACCCAGCGCTGTTAGGAATAGACTGGGCATTTGATAATTTGGCTGTCATTAACCTGAAGAAAAGACAGATGACCTTTGAGGATGACCAGATCAGGGTCATCGCACCTCTTGATCCTATTCAAGGACCAAGATATATAGAACCCATTCGCGCAGAAGAGGAAGCGCGCCACATGGAAAGTTTGTACCAGATGACCACTAACCACAGTGACTATGTCAACCCCACAGCAGACGGCCATATCAGCTGGCGATGTGATAGCTCGTGCACATCAGACTCAGATGCAGGATTGGAAAACTGGCAGAATCGTCTACATGAGGTTTCTGCAAGACGCTGCGCCATGATGACTAAATCCATTCGATGGATTGGCACAGAATTAACTGACACTCCAACTTTTGATGGTCTAACCGAAGTAACTAAATTCATACAGGAATATGAACAAAAGCTTCCAGAACCGCAGCGCATACAGGCACTGGATGTAGCATTGCGCGCTACACCCGCAAGATGGTGGATTGCGCATAAGTAGAATATTCATACATGGAAAGACTGTCGCAGATTGATACTGCGCAGATTTCAGGACACCACAGCCGAAGCGCTACGCAAATATGAAGGACAGAGTGACCCCAGGTCACACATTGAAGCATGTATTCAGCAATGGTCAGATATTCCGGAAGATGAATGGGTTCACCAATTCATTCACACATTGGATACAATTCCAAGGAATTGGTATACTGAAACAGAATTGCGGAAAGGCACTCTTACTTGGGCTCTTATGATAGAAAGCTTTCAACTTACCTTCAGCTTTGAGTCAGAACATCCAAGCATTGATCAGGCTTTGAAGTGTATTAGAAAGAAGGTATTTGAACACTATCCAGTAACAGAATATTCCCAACCAGATTGGGCTGTCCAGATAGAACATGCCCTGGAATGTTATAACTTCACCGCTGAAGATGAGGAGGACGATCCTCGCAACATCAATATCCCAGAATCAGAAGGGACGCGCAATATTGAAGGTCCTGAGCTTGATATTCCTGCCATCACAGAACACGTCAAGCTCAAGAAAGTTAACATTGGCACAGAAGCTGACCCAAAGTTTGCTTCTATAGGAGATTATTGGGATGATGAAACTGTTGCGCATGTTTCAGATTTATTACGTGACTACCAGGATATCTTTCCTACCAAGTTCACAGAAATGAAAGGCATCCTAGGAGACTTAGGAGTGATGCGCATACCTCTGAAACCAGATGCCAAGCCAGTAAAGCAGCGCCCATACAGGTTGAACCCGCGCTACAAAGAAAAAGTCAAAGAAGAAATTGATAAGATGCTTGCAGCAGGAATTATTGAGCCAGTAGAGGAAAGCGATTGGATTAGTCCTATGGTGGTCCAAGAAAAGAAAACGAAAGGTGAAATAAGAATTTGTGTCGACTTGCGCAAACTCAATGATGCATCAGCGCACGATCCATTTCCCACTCCTTTCACAGATGAAGTACTTGATAATGTTGGAGGACAAGAGGCTTACTCTTTCACTGATGGTTTCTCGGGATATCATCAGATCAGAATCCATCCGGACGACCGCCACAAGACTACTTTTGCAACTGAATGGGGCTCATTCCAGTATACGGTAATGCCCTTTGGTCTTAAAAACGCACCTGCTATCTTCTCTAGAGTTGTTGTTGCTGTTTTTAAAGAATTTATCCACAAGTTTTTAGAAGTCTATTTTGATGACTGGACTGTATTTGGTTTACTAAAGAACCATATTGCGAATCTGCGCATGATGCTAGAAAAATGTAGACAGCATCAGATTTCCCTTAACTTGAAAAAATGTATATTTTGTGCGCCCTTTGGTATTTTGTTGGGACATATTGTATGCAGACAAGGACTCCTGATGGATCCTGCGAAGGTTGCCATCATTGCTAATTTACCTGCGCCCAACTCAGTTAAACAATTGCGCACTACATTGGGACATACAGGATACTACATAAAATTCATCAAAGGATATGCAAGGATCACAGCACCTATGGAAAGATTGCTGAAGAAGGATTCGAAGTTCCACTGGACAGAAGAATGCCAACAGAGCTTGGACACACTTAAAGAAAAGATGATCACAACGCCTATTCTAGTTTTCCCGGACTGGAGAAAACCTTTTCATGTTCATGTTGATGCTTCTTCCATAGCATTAGGAATCGTGCTTACACAGTCTGGAGAAGGAAGTATTGACCACCCAATTGCTTACTCTAGCAGAAAGCTATCTACAGCTGAGAAGAATTACACCACTACAGAAAGGGAAGGATTAGCTATGGTGTATGCCCTACAGAAATTCAGACACTACATGTTAGGAGCTCACTTTAAAATGTATACTGACCATTCTGCTTTAAAATATTTGGTCAATAAACCAGTTTTAGGAGGAAGAATTTGCAGATGGCTACTGCTCTTTCAAGAGTATGATTTTGAGGTTATTGTAAAGCCAGGCAGATTGAATGCAGGGCCTGACCATCTATCCAGAATAGAGTCAGGAGAGGAACCTACGAGTTTGGAGGACAATCTGCCTGACGCACAGTTGTTTTCTATCCAAGCAGCAGACGAATATTATTCTGATATTCTTGAGTTTCTCACTACCGGACAAGCGCCGGCTGAGTTTACAATCCAGCAAAAGAAGCAACTTGTTGTGAGAGCCGCAGACTTCACTTTGATAGCAGGCCAGCTTTATAAGTTGGGCCCTGACGAAATTTTGCGCAGATGTATCTTACCACATGAAAAGAGCTCTATCATCGCAGAAGCGCATTCAGGTACCGCAGGAGGCCATTTCGCAGGAAAGCCGACTGCGCAAAAGATATTAGCCGCAGGTCTTTGGTGGCCGACATTGCACAAGGACACTAAGGAATTCTGTAAATGTTGCGATGTGTGCCAGCGCACAGGAAAACCCTCAAGGAGAGATGAAATGCCGCTAAGACCCCAGATCACACTGCGTGCTTTTGATAAATGGGCCATTGACTTTGTAGGACCTATTAACCCACCAGGAAAAAGAACTGGCGCAAGATATATCATTACAGCTACTGAATACCTCACCAGATGGGCTGAGGCGAAGCCAGTTAAGAACTGCGACGCTGCTACTGCCGCGCAGTTCATTTTCGAGAACATTATCACTCGGTTTGGATGCCAAGTGATCCTCATGAGTGATCAAGGTACACATTTCCTCAATGAGACTATAGAGGCCCTCACTGAAGAATTCCAAATGAATCACCATAAGAGTACACCCTACCATCCTCAAGCTAATGGTACGGTGGAAGCATTCAATAAGATTCTTGAGAATGCCCTGACGAAGATCTGTAATCAACAAAGAGATGATTGGGACCTTAGAGTCACAGCTGTATTATGGGCTTACAGAACCACTTGCAAGAAACTAACAGGTCACACACCTTTCAGCTTGGTGTATGGACAAGAAGCAGTTATTCCCATGGAATACATTGTTCCCAGTCTCCGAATTGCGCAAATTACAGAAATGGCAGATCCTGATACTATGAATGAAAGACTTTCGCAACTGCTTGCCTTAGAAGAAGACAGACTTTTGGCCGGATTTCATCAACAGGTACAGAAGGCAAGACAGAAAGCTTGGCATGACAGGCACATTCAGCATAAGCACTTTGAAGAAGGAGACTTGGTACTCCTTTATGATAGTAAATTCATCAAGTTTCCAGGCAAGTTTCGCGTGCATTGGTTAGGCCCTTTTCAGGTGATAAAAGTAACAGACGGAGGCGCAGTTCAGCTTGCGAAGCTGGATGGAGAATTCCTACCTACAATGATAAACGGGAGTCGGCTTAAGCTTTATTGCGACGGCCACTCCGCCCTGTCGACATAATATATTGCTCAAGAGTGCAGATGTCCGGTGTAGTTGAAAGAGACATCGCATCCAGTCTACACGGAAGCTGCGACACACCCTCAGTTTCCAGCTTCCTGCGCAGTTCCTTGAAATATCCGCGCATCCTGAATAAAAATTGCTTAAAGAGAGCTTATCGGTGCGCTCTGGCGAAGTTTTGTTTTTGGGACCGTTGAACTATCGCTCTTGCGGAGTTCCCTTTGATAATTTGCCGCTTGAAAAAAGTTTTGTTGTGGACCCATAGAGGCACAGTTTCCTAAGTTGAAATGACCCGCCGGAAATTTTGAATTCAAGCAGTTATGTAGCCGCGTTTGAATAAATGAAGGATAAGGCCGCTATTTAAGTCTAGCCGTTCTGACGGATTCGGCTTAATCTCCGAAAGATTTGCATTTAACTCAGGCGCCGAAAGCATTAGCTTCTCCCGGAAGGCTGTCAGAACCCGTCAATCACACTAAATGCACCGCTACGGCAAGGAGGATAGCGTGTTGTCAACTCATCTGTAGCCGCCTATAGCTACGTTACCCCACTTGGTCGCATTTACTATCCCCGCTGGCTATAAATACCTCACACTTGTATCATTTTCGGGTTACTGTCTCGAGTTGCATAGTTGTGTTTCAAGATCTAAATTATTGTTTTCAGAGCCGAGTGTGCAGAGTATTTTCCCTTGTTTTCAGCGTCCATACCCTACGCAGGTCCGCCATTTGCTATCCAGAGTTTTGTTATTTACATTGGTTCACGACGGAGAATTTATCGACTGAAGAAGTTGTTCGTCAATTTCTACGCCGAGGCTTAGATTTCGGCATGGCCACTCCGGTGACGGCTTCGACCTACGTACACCCTGGTGCTACTGATCCCAGAACATCTCCAGGCACAAGAGCATCTCAGCAGCAGACGGAGGAACCTGTTCCAGAGCCGCTCGCGTCTATGGTGAACTATATTCCGCCGCGTCCAGATGATGCGCCGGATGTACAGATTCCGAAGAATGCAAAGTATCCAATTCTGCTACCGCCACTACCGGCTAGTGTGCGGGTAGAAGGCCAACTATTGGGAAACATTCCATTGGTTAAATTCTCTGATTTTAACCTTGGAGACTATAAGACATATCCTCAGTTCCAGTTGGACCGATATCTGGATATAGTGCATAATCCCACCAGAAAAGTTGACGAGTTTATCCCGAAGGGATTTGCAGCAAATCTTGAGCGCCCTGGACTCTTGAATTTGTTGAAGCTACAGCACTTTGGGCGTAGCAATGAAGTGAACGCAGTCGTTAAAACACTGCTATCCTGCGTTCATGGAGGTTACCTTTGGCTCGGGAGGCCAATTGATCTAAATGTTGATTTGATACACCGTATCACCGGTCTATCTAAGGTTGGTAAGGATCCCAATATCCATTTTGTGGGAAAGGAAAAGGACCAAAAATTAGCTGCAAAGCTGGTCCAGAAATATAACTTGACAAGAGGAGGTCGGGCTTATGACCTCACGACAATAGAAGATGAGGCACTTCGCTTCACAGGAAGTCTGCTTGCAGGCAGGCTTCTCACAAAGTGCCGACCAAAAGAAGTTACTGGAGCTGTCGTGGAGCTCGCTATCGCAGCTGCGGAGGGAGAACAGTACAACTGGTCCCTCTTCCTGCTGAATTCTTTTTTGGCTGATTGCCTGAATGTGCAGGACAATGCAGCCCAATCATTCCATTTTTCGTGGCTTTTAATTTTATGCGCTCTCGTCGGGTGGAAGGAGCCCCCGAATACTCAGTTCCTTCCGCGCCGCGCAGGAGAGGTTGTCGGCATGCGCTACATCAACCTCTGGGATTCCCCTAATCCCGCGAAGCGCAAGATGAATCGCGCTGTCTTTTGTGAGTACTACTATCTCCTCCGAGATACCATACAAGATATGCCAAGGCTGAGCGAGGAGACAGCCACATTGTATGAAGGGAAGTTGGCTTTTACTGCCGACATCCATCAACTTTACCTTCGGCCTTGCGACATTCCAGGTGACTGGGCGCTAGGTCTTTACAGAATGACCACAGAAGATGTCGAAGAAACCATTAAGTCGTGGTCGGACGAATGGAGAGCAGCAGCTGACATCGCACCTGCGATGCCACCCGCCGCTGCGCAAGAGAAGGATAAGGGCAAGGAAGCCCCTGAGCAAAGAAGCGATGAAGGCTCAACAGAACCAGCCACCAAGAAGCAGAAAGTCTCGCATCCCACTGAGGCCATTCCCTCGGAGATCGACAACTACTTGAAAGAGCAATTTCGTGAGATGAGGAACACGCATGCTCACATCCGAAGTGCTCTAGACTTACAGTTTGTAGAATTGAAAGGTCTCGCAGGAAGGATTGCGCAGACCCATGCGCCAGCATCTACTTCGTAGGCGCCACAAGAAATCCCAAGTGATGAGCGAGTTGAAGAACTCACAGAAAGGCACACTGTCGTGCATATTCCGCCTACCAGCATGACACTTCCAGATCCTCTAGCTGAACTACAGGTAAGCACAGTTGGACCTGTAGAAATTAATTTGTCTATAATTCCTATAGAGACTCTACAGCTCGTACAGGAGAAAGTCTCTCTTGAGTTGAGAGCTAGAGAGCTCTCTACTTTTAAGGCAAACCAACGACTGCAATCGCAGGAGATAGAGCTGAAAGAAACTCATAAGAATATCTCTGCGAAGCTTGCACTCTATGAGGCGCAAGACACCAGCATCAGAAACGTAATAGAAGAGATTGCCCAGGAACTGCCGGCTTGCGAGATTCAACCAGACCTCCCTCTGGTTGCAAAACTTCAAATTATTGGCGAAAGGGCGAAAACCCTGGAGCAAGAAATAGCTGCTATGGCAGAAGGCCATAGAACCCAGATTGCTGAGCTAGAAGCTCGCGTTGCTGCGCATCTTACGGATGATGCGCAGGTACAATTTGAAGCACTGAGCAGAGCTTCCACACGGATGAAAGATCGAGTACAGGAAGCCAAGAACCTGATGAACCAGGCTATGGAAGCTTGGACAGAGCTTGTGAACCTCCCTTTTAAAGTGGGACTGTCAGAACAGGTGCAAGCTACAGAACAGTCTCTCACTGTTCTCAATGAAGAAGCTAAGGCCCTAACAGGCCTACCAAAAATGAAGAAAATGGGCGAAGTGCGCAAAATGCAGCAGCAACTGCACAAGCTCAGAACCGAAGATGAGAAGCTCACCAACAGCATTCAGCCATTCATGGATGAGTATGCTGAAATCGTTGGCCAGGTTGAGACAAAAATCAAACAGATTGTTGAATCTCAGGAGATCATTGATACCCTCACTAAAGATGAAGCGACCGCAGAAACGGTGCAAACAGCTGATGAGTGTATTGAGGAATTGGACTCCGCTATTGCAAAGTGGCAGAAAACATTCGCGGAGATTCAAGCAAAAGCAGATGCGCAAGTCAAGCCACCACGCGCTAGTGCGAGTGGCTCGAGGGCGAGCCACAAGTGAGTGTTGGGGGCCTGTTGGGGCCAAGGTCGCAGCTATAGTAAAAGCTGCGAATTTTGGGAAAAAGCACGAGTATGGAAGGAAAGTGCTAATTTTGGGACAAGCACTAAGTTTTGGGTAAGAAGGAGACGGTGCGCAGTACGGTGCCAGATGGATGGTCTCAGCGCAGATCACGGACCGGAAATTGCGGAGCTCGCGCGCACGTCATCGAAGAATGAAGGTGGCTCAGCTACCATAATAAATAAGGCGATGGAGTAGAGGGCTCAGCTACCCTCATTTAAAGGCTCAGTACAGAAGTTATGGTTGCTCGGATCAAGGAGGAGCAACGGACCAGAGCATTGAAGGCGAAGGACGATCGCCCATACCCACAATCTGCGCCGGAATTCATGGAGCCTGCAGGAAGCGGCGACGTGACTGCAAGCGGCGCCTACAGTACACCTAGCCATGTGCGTGGTTAGGGTTTTTGGGAATCACTGTTGGGAAAGGCCCACAGTTTTGTAAAGGTGTGACCGTCATGGCCACCTATATATATGAATAATTGTAATGGATAGATGTTGGTTGGAGAGTTAGAGAGAGTTAGATGTTAGACTGTTAGATAGCCAGTCTAAAGGATAGATCATGTGTTGATTATCCTTCACTGTATTTTCTACCCAGTGTGTAGAACTAGAGAGGAAATCGGATAGCCGAGGAGCTAATCCCTGAGTTGCCAGACAGTCTGTGTGACGTCTGCGCCTTTGTAATCTCTATAGAGAGGAGACTAGAGTGAAGAGAAGGGCTCCCAGCTGTGTGCGTGGATTTTCCTGGAAAGATCTAAGGCTGCAGCTGTGTGCGCAGCATATTGTATAACTCTATCATTTTCTGGTTAATATAACACTCCCGTGGACGTGGTTTTCCTCGAGGAGATGAGCTTCACATATATCTTCTTGTTATAATGTTTGCGTGAATGATAACTATTTAGAGTTCATTATTTGTGTATGCAAGACTCCTGTCTTATCTTTGTGACTGTTTGAGCGAGTTGGAAAGATCCCTTGATAGCTATAAGTGGTAAGTACTGAAGAAGTAGTAACGCGCGGTCGCTGCTGCAAGAGCAGATTGCGTTACTGCGCTGGATGAGAAGGGCGAGGAAGTCTTTAGTGCGTCGACGCAAGGGATAGTTTCCTGCTGCGTTAGAGAGGAGAAACTGCGCAGTAGGCCTGCCAAGGAAGGAATCCACGCAGCTGCGCCGAGCGGCCTGCGGGAAGGTCTGACCGCCGATTTCGCAGGAACCATTCAAGGAAGAGCTATCTCCGCGTCACCCAGGTTAAGGAAACCTGCTTCCTTAACCCCCCCATAGCCACTTCGGGTGAGACCTCGAGCTGCCGCGCAGCTCGTTGCCGAGAGGGCCAGTGCGCCAAGGGGTTTTGTTGCTGCGCTTCATTAAAACCCGGGTCTGCCCAGAAAAGCAGCCAACAGTTCTCTTCATGTAAAGCTATGTAGGCCTATGTTTACTTAATAAAAATCAATTAAGAAATTTATTTTCAGACTTTGATTTCGAACTCCGCTCATGAGTGAGAATCCCCACATCATTGGTATTAGAGCAAGTTTCCAATCTAGTTTGAATTTGGGTAATATTTTATTCAAATTCAATTTCAAGTTTAGGTTTTTTAGGAAGGAATCCTATGATTAATTTCCATAAGTGATTGGTGTTGGATTGATTTAAGTGTGCAATTCTATTGTCATCAAGACCTCGAATAGATTTTGATTCATCCACCTACAAAGCGATCATGTTCACCCCTCATAGCCACATAGGTACATATTGCATTAGATCGAAATCTATTTTTTACTACATATCAAACCTTTCTCCCATAAGGTGTGCATCGTTCCTATTTCCAAATTTTGTAACTTCATAGTGTGATCTACGTTACTTATTCTTAAACATGTAGAATCGCTTGAGACATTAAAGCACCATAAAAAATTATTGTGGCCTCAACAGGTCCCTAGATGCTCCTTGTTGTGGCTGTACCAAACAATAGGAATATGACCGTCCACACAAGCAAACATCAAATTCTCGTCCCTATTATATTTGAGCAATGTCAAAGGCCTCTTATGGCCCTTCACCAAAATCAGCCTCATCTTGCCTGCAATATAATGGCTCGATTGATGGAATTCCTTCTTTATTTAGATCGGCCTTCATAATCAAATTCAAGCATGTGAGATTAGAATAATGTTATTGATGCTTAAAATATAATTCAAGGCATAACGGTGAGTTATTTTATTATCATTCTATTCATCACTAGAAAAATGAAGGTTGGCAATTCATTCGATATTGATGGCATGGTGTTCCCATTATTGGAATTGATTGTCACAAGCCACGCTACGTATTCTTATCTTTTATGCACTCTGCATATTTGATTTTGTTTGGTATCCTCACTGCTTTGTGTTTTGCACATTCAAAATTCATGGCTTAACAATTATTTTATGCTCAGTGAGTCCCAAGTATGATTGTTTATTTGTTATGTACCTCAACAACATAATTGGAAATTCATAGCAGAAATAAAAAAAATAAAGAAAGATTTCAATATGAAAAGACATAATTACCACAACAATAGATAGTTCTAGATAACAAAATATTATAATAGAAATATATTTATTAATTAAAGCAATATTCATTTGCCTCTTCAAGGGGACAACCTCCAAATGAAGCCAATCTACAATTACAAAATACTTCACAAGACATCTTGTTTCATTGCTTCTACTTCTAGATATATAGTTTCTAGTGAAGGAACTTTTTACTAGGCTGAACCTTCTAATAAGCGTCCTTAGTGAAGGAACTTTCTAGTAGGTGGACCTTCTAATAAATCTTCTTACAAATATTGCTTTCACAGTATAGAGACTTTCTAATAGGTGGAACCTTCTAGTAAGCATTTTTACAAATATTGCTTTCACACTAAATCTACTTTATTGGCATGATTTAATATAGATGGTCTCAATACATAACAACCTATCTATTAAGAGGGTTAGGCCAGGGCGCTAGCATTAATTGCTTTTTTTTTTTAATTGGGGTTATGTAACACTCTTCTTCATTTGGACATGATGGAAAATTTGGAAGGGATGCTAATAAGAGGGATTTACTTGTATCATTGAAGTTGACTCTATGAGATAAACACATAGTGATTTTGGATGTTGATGAGACAATGTTGAATAGCTTTTTTTTATATGGGCTCATTTCCTAGGGTTTCATTGGAGCTTCATTGACACTATACACTAATAATTTTTTGTTGTTATGCATTGATTAACAATCTCTCAAGTTTTTAAGTAATTGATGGTGATATTCCTTGATATTTGAAGGTGTTCTTGAGTCTTCAACTTTGTTTACAAGACTCTCGACCTTTTATTTAATAGAGATTCATAGATATTTGAAAGTTGTTTTGGAATTTTTAATACATTTTCAAAGAAATCAAGTTGCTAATAATTGTATTAGTGGCCATATCCCCTGGGTATCAATGATGACTACTATAAGATCCATGGAAATAATGATGTTATACAAAAGAATGGTGGAAGTTGCCAACATGACTGCTTTGTTTGCATAAAATGTTAATAATATTTTTATCAGCAATCTATGTCCTCAATGTTAAAAATGCAAAGTTATCATTTATGATGGATCCCATGATTCGGAAGTGCTCCAAAGTTAGATTCTTGACATAGACACTTGGTTTAACTATAATATGTTTCCTAATCTTGAAAAGGTTATGTCCATTAAGTTGAAACTCACAGGGCTTTCTAAGCATGATGTGAATCGAAACTCAATCACCATTTGGACCGGGCTTGTGGAATCCCTTTATCTCTCCTTCAGTTCTTCCTTCTACAAATAGGATATGAATATTAAGTGGCTTCACCTAAGTCAAGGATTCAACATTCCTGCATGAGAGTACTTCCATCAATTCAATCAGTTGTGCATTCTTCTCAATATCACTAATGCATTTGATAATCTTATTCTCAAATTTAAAAGTAGATTGCAAGAATGTTTGTAGCAAGAGCTGACGTACATGGAAATCACCATTATTTACGTTGTGTACAATCAAGCACAATTGATTGAAGATAAGTTTTTAGATTATTGTAGAATTCAACAGCAGTGATCCTCCTCAATTGTTTGCATATCTACCTACACCTTCAAAACCTGCACCTCCTACTACTACAAGGTCATCTTGTTTCTCACGATCTTCTTCTTCTTTTCTCCGTCTTCTACTAAGTTTCGTAAATATTGTAATAAACAAGGACATGATTAGTCCAAATGTTTCAAATTCAAGAAGAAAAAAAATGGTTCGACAGTCTCCTAATCAGGGAAACCATAATGCTCCCATTGAGGTATTTGATGAAGGCACAAGTTATGAAGAGTTAAGTGGACTCAATAAAGTCACCATCTAGTTACACCCCAATCTTGCTAAATCTTGATATAGTTTGTTTATCACTCTCTTTGACACAAAATATGATCTTTCGCATTCCCTCACTAGGCCTAGGGAAATCACTAGTGTCAAAAAAA
This sequence comes from Larix kaempferi, assembly GCA_027924585.1. Classification (NCBI taxonomy): domain Eukaryota; kingdom Viridiplantae; phylum Streptophyta; class Pinopsida; order Pinales; family Pinaceae; genus Larix; species Larix kaempferi. Next base: position 197,491 of record BSBM01002303.1, on the reverse strand, counting down.
AAGTTTAAGGTGTGAGTGTTTAATACAAAAGCACAAATGAAACAATATGATATAAAAGAGAAATTATAAATCATGTGTTAAAATTATAGGTTCATGGCCTCAATGTATATATTATTAGGTGATTTCAAATAAAATTCCAAGTAGTAGCAACTGCTTATAAATTAAAGTTCAATATAAAGATTAAGGGAAACAATAATCACAGATTTGTTTTTGAAATGAATTTTTTATGTTCATTCTTTAATTTTCCATGCTCTATTCTTACTTTGTCTTGATATGCAAAATCATTCTGGCTTATGCCATTTATGTTTACATTTATTTATAAGAAATAACATATGGATTGAAGATTCACGAATGGCAATGGTCGTCCTCTTGTAATGGTAAAGTTACGAATAGTATGAGCCATCAATATTAGCTATGCCACTATTCTAGTTCACTCTTATATTAACAATTAATTAGTAGTTGAATTGTTAACAATCAAGCTACAAACTATAGCATGAGCATACACCATGGTGGTATACTGAGTTTAAATATTTAAACATATCTTAACACACATAGTTATATTTTATTGATATATAAAAGTTTAAAATTGTAAATATGTTTAAACATTTACTAATTCACTTTACCATATTTGTTTAATCTTCTAAATTCCGGCTTAGCAAAGTTATAGTTTCCAATATTTTGCTTTCCAAAAAATAAAAATATAATGTCATTTCACCTTTCAAGAATCATTTTAAACTAGGCTTATGCAATAAGTATATTATGTAAGACAATGTACATGTGCCGTAGCTTATATTTTATCAACCATATGGAAACATCACAAAAAAGCTTTTTCTATTTTGTGCTCGTTTAGAGGCTTACTTCGCACCATCTTCGTCAATGATAGGCAGCAAAGGCAGGCCTCAACTTTGTCAGGAATAGGTATTTTCCTCGTTCCCTATCTTTCTTCAATTCCATTCATTGCAAAGCACCCATGCTTCTGCCTATGAAATGCATGTGAATGGAGACATGGATATGATTCATGAATAGAGTTTCTAAACTTATATTGATTCTTTTAAGAGCGGTTGGATTTAGTGTCTGGTCTTGGCAACTTGACATCATTATATTATTATGATTAAAAGTTTGAAGGTCTAGTTATAGTTATAGATGTTAATGAATAGTAGAAGCAAATCCTTATACTAATACATGAGATTGGGCTTATGTTTATCATCATATCTGCTTTAGATATATGTAAAAGGTTATGTAGAATGATTCATCGACATTAAATAGGCAATGTAATGCCTTGACTTTGATTCCCTTTGTTATAGGTCACCAATAAATCTAATATTGCATTGAATCTAATGATTCCCCCCGACTAGAATAAGAAATCAAGTGTGTAGTGATGTGTCATGAGAAACATTATATCCATATTTCTTGATAAAGTGACTCTGACCTTTTAAGTGCCAAAAGCTTTCCCTTTGACCAGAACCGTGTCTACATAGTTTCCTACAAAAAACCATCTTGGTGGTTGTAAGATAACAAACTCAAACATAGCTTCAACAAAAAAAAAAGACAAAACACACACACAGAATTTTCTTGTTTGCTAATTTCCATTTTTTTGTATTGATACCAAATTTTGCATATTTAATAATTTTAGCTTAGCAATCAACATGCTGTTTTTTCCTATTCTAGTAGCAGGACAAAATACATTTCATTTGAAATTTTTTTTGTTGTGAATATGTTCTTTCCTTTGCTTTGCTTATTTGCAATGACAAGAACAATTTACAATGTTTACAACATCATGGTTTGAAAAAAAAAAACATGCCCTTCGCTTATTTTGTTTTCCTTAGGATCTGTTTCTCTTCACTTGTATGCAGGTTTTCCCATATAAACAACCAGGGACATAGAAAAAACAACAACAAAAAGCAGGAAAAACATATGCCATCGCAAATGTCTTTGTAGGCAATATGGGAAAAGACAAAAGTAAAGGCGACTATGTTTTAAGGGCAAATGGTCTTGGCATCAAATATTCTAATTGGCAAGAAATTGATGAGGCTTTGGCTACAAGCAATTTGTTTCGACTAGACAATTTCCACTATGAGCCACGAAATTGCCTGTTTGATGCACTTGCAGTATTATTGCATTTCCGATATACATCAATAGAGATAAGGGAAGAGATTGTGAATCATTTTCGTGTTTGTCTAGATAAAAAAGATCCCTCTGCATTGTTGTCAATGCGCACAGAATTGACAGTTGACTACTTGGTAGAATTGCATAACATAGAAAATGTCAACGAATATCTCAATCGCATGTCGCAATCTGCTTCGCAACCAGATAATCAAAGTGTATATGGACTATGGGGTGATATATTTTGCATCAAGTGGTTTTTAAAATGGTCGAATGTTCCAGTCGTTGTTTGGTCATTAACAAAAGGAACAAAATACCTTCACTTCAATTCTGGGAGATCTGAATATTGCTACAATATATTGTTCCATGACCACACACCAGCTTCTGGCCACTTTGAACCATTGTTGTCATATAAAACAATGCAAGCCAAAAGACAAGCCACTGATATGCTTTGTCAAAGTGCAAATGTAAATCAATGTTTATACAACCAAGTTGAAATGTCATTTCAACTTCAAGGCAATTGTCATGACTCCTTGTTCGAATCAATCTCCGAATTGACACTCTTCGCTGATGGACAAAGTGTTAGAAAAGCAATTGCGCAAAGCTTTTATAACTCTATTGTTTCAAACGATATTAGAGCAATACAATGCTTGGACATATATCTTGATAAAAACACATTAGCAGCTACATCTCTTGTTTGTGGATGGGAAACCTATATTGTGCATTTGGATGAGCCATATATCATTGGTCACATAGAAGGAAATCAATTTGCTCTTCAATGGTTATGTGAGCTACTAGACACTAACATACATTTATGGAGCAATAATTTGCAAGAAAATATCGCCACATTCCATGCAACAAATAAATCGTCAAAAGTTCTATGCCTAATGCAACATGTAATAGATAAAATGCACTCGCATTTCCAACCCTTGTTGCAACAACATTGTGGAAATAAAATGCCCTTTTCGCTCAATTGTAGCAGAAATACTTCTATTGCAATTGCAACGGATAATTTTGAAAAGAACAAACAGACAATAGCGAAAGAAAACATTGTAGAAAAGAACATTGACAACGGATCATTCAACCAACCAATATACATAGATGCAATTAAAGAAAAGAAACAAAAACAAAAACAAAAGATAAAAAACATAGAAAAAAAAAAGTCTTGCATTGCTGACCAATTTTCAAAAACCAAAACCAACATGCAAACATGCATTGATGACAATACACAAAAAAACTTGCGCTTGTTGAAACACAATATGCGTAGACAAGGAATGGACATTCTTCAAAAGAAAAAGGAATGTGCAAAAGCAAAGAAAGCAGTTGTTACATACTTAAAAGTTATTCAAGACACACCTATTCATGCATGTTCTGTGTGTAAACAACTGCATTTTAAAAAAGACATTTCTAGTGTAAACAACACAATTAAATTAGCCTTTCAAACTCTTACAAATACAGAAGATGTGACATGCCCCATGCTACTTGTTCAAATTTGTAGACCTTGCAAGAAAGCAATCGCTAATGGGAAATTGCCTATGTTTACATCGCCTACATGAATCCACCGCAATAACATATTGCCATCTGTAGCTATACTGACTCCTTTGGAAGAACGATTGGTGTCACCAAGAATAGCCTTTGCACAAATAAGACAACTTGGTTATAAAAGAGCACAAATTGGGCTAACTGGCTCAATTATCAACGTGCCTGCAAACTTGGATAAAGTTCAAATAGCATTTCCTAGAAGTCTAGATGACAATTTGACAGTTGCAGTTATGCTAAAGCGAAAATTGGAATACAAAAATGCATATCTATCTGGAAATATTCGGCCAAATATCATTATGACTGCGCTGAGTGATTTATGCAAAACCGAACTTTATAAAATTGAAGGCATTGTAATCAATACTAGTTGGGAAAAAATATTTGATGAAACAGCCAAACAAGAATCAAATACTCAAGAAACAACGGAACAAGTAGATGATGATGAAAATGAAATAAACATAGAACCAATATCAGAAACATTGATACATGGATATGGAGAAACACATCTAATAGATGATCTAGACAACAAAATCATAGAAATTGCACCTTCAGAGAGCTTCCGACCATTGAGCATTTTCCAAGACAAATACTCTGAAGAGCTAAAATTTCCTACACTTTTCTATGGATTCAATCGACCCAATGAAATTTTCGATCACTTTTCTTATCAACAAATATCACAGTGGGAGCTACAACATGAAAGTACAGACATTGAGACACATGGCACAAACATTTTCTTCAAAGCAATTAAAGTCATAATAAAACAAGTAAAAAACACTGCTTGGATATCAATTCGCATGGGAGAGTTAAAGGACAAAAAATTATTGGCAAAAGATGTCAAGTCAAAAGACAATCTTGTAAAAATACTCCAATCTCCGATCGGGTATCGTACATTGAAAGCAATCAGAACATCACCTGATTACTTTGAAAATATGAAAAAAGATCTATTTGCAATGATTCGACAGCTTGGTCCTCCTACGTTCTTTTTAACCTTTATGAGTGCTGAACACCTTTGGGCACCTTTATGCAATGCATTGAAACAAATTGAGGAAAAACATTTGGGAAAGTTGGAAGACAATGCGTTGGAAGAAAATATTGACACATTAATAAGAAGACACCCAGTGCTTTGTACTCGCTACTATAGACACAAAATAGCAGCACTAAAGTCTCTTATGTAAAAAAACAACACAGTATTTGGAAAAATACAAGATTTTTTCTTTACGACCAAATTTCAACAAAGAGGAAATGAGCATGAACATGGACTAATTTGGATTCAAAATGCACCTGTTTATGGAAAAAATTCAAACGAGGATATTGCTGCTTTTGTTGATCACTATATATCCACAAACTCGTCTTTACTTGATCAAAATCTTATTCAAATTCAAACGCATCGTCACACAAAAACATGTAGAAAACATCGACATTCCACATGTAGATTCAATTTCCCATTGCCTCCTATGGATAGTACCATGATTCTAGAGCCACTAGAAAATGCTTCAGATGATCTCATTCAAAGAGAAAAAAAAGTGTTCTCTCTTATTGAACATAAAGAATATTCTAGAAACGTGTCGTTTGCACAATTGCTTCTAGAGCCAGAACTAACCAAAGATGAATACATTTTGCTACTACGGTCTTTGCTTTCTCGTCCTACCTTAATACTAAAAAGAGATCCCGTTGACATTTGGATCAACTCATTTGCAAAAGCAATACCAGAGTTGTGGCAAGCAAATACAGATGCATAATATATCTTAGATCCTTACGCTACAGCAACATATGTAAGCTCTTACATCACCAAATTTGATAGATCCATGACAAATGCTTTCAAAAAGATCAAAGAACAATGTCTTATTGACAATGATGGAAAGATTGAAACGATACGTAAACTTGGAAATGCGCTTTTGAACATGCAACAAATGTCTACTAGACAAGCAATACATATCATACTCTCGTTACCTCTGCATTCATCCTCCAGGAAGACTATTTTCATTAACACTGGCCCAGACGACAAAAAAATAGTTGTCTTGAAAAAACCATCGCTTTTGGAAAAAGAACCAGATGACTCTGATGACATTCTTTGCCCATCAATTTTGGACAAATACATTGCACGCCCTATTGAGCTTGAAAACATCTCCTTGGAAGAATATGCATCTTTCTATTCTTGTATCCACTCAATTACAAGAAAAAGAAATAGACCATGTATCATACGATCTATTCGCTACAACAAACAAAAAGACCCTAAGAATTTTTTTAGAGAAAAGATCATCCTCTTTATGCCACATAGAGACAATTGCAACCTACTAAAGAGCAATTTCAAAACATGGTCTGATGCATATGTCACATTCAAAGAACAAATAGACATTGTAGAACAAAAGTTCATGGCATCAACAACGACAAAGTGGGGTGACCTTGATAATGCTGCTGAAACAATTGAATTGCAAGACATAACTATGCCTCCTCTAACAACAGAGAAAACAACAACTATGTCTGGATTAGAACAATATGACATTCAACATGATCTAATCCGCAAAACTATGTCCAATGCATCAAAACCTGGGATTGTGTGCAACTTGACAGAAAATCCATTTATTTTGGACATGCATGAATACCATGCAATTTGAAGAAATCTAAATACTCAACAACAATCAATCGTGAAAGAAGTTATTGCAAGGAAAAAAAACAATCCCCTCACTCCAATTCGCTTGTTCCTGACAGGAGGGGCAGGAACAGGTAAAACTTACACTGCAAAAGCAATCTATGATGGTCTTCTACATTACTATGACAAAGAAATTGGTAGTGATCCTTTAAAGAAAAAAGGTCTTATAGTTGCATTTACTGGAAAAGCAGCATATAATGCAGGTGCGTTATAGTCCACTCTGCTTTCAGACTGCCATTAAGTTCAAACATGCTTCCACTAAATTCAAACACCCTAGATCTTTTGACAAAAGATTATGAACAACTTCGAGTATTGTTGATTGATGAAGTCTCTTTAATAGGGTCTCGAATGCTATACAACATTGACAAACGACTACGTGAAATCATGCACACACCAACAAAAGCATTTGGAAACCTTGATGTCATATTCTGTGGTGATTTGTGTCAAGCACAACTTGTTCATGATTGTTGGATTTTTGAACAACCAAGATTCCAACAACAAACATTTCCTTACACATTTTGGTTCGATGCGATAAAATGCTATGAACTTACAACAGTTGTACGTCAAAGAAATCAAACATTCATATCAATCTTAAATAGAATTAGAACATGCTCGCAAACACCGGATGACATAGATTACTTAAACCAACATTGCTACAAACAACCACCAATAGATGCAACGTTTCCTTATCTTTTCCATAGTAATAAGGATGTTCAAGAACATAACTCAAAAATGTTATCAGCTATGCAAACAGAAACATTCACACTTGTAGCACATGATAGCAAAATTGATTCAATTGAAAAAAATGACCATAGACAAAAGACATTGCGACTTTCGTCTATGATAGTAGTAAAAAAGGATATGCTTATTGAACTAGTTGGAGGCAACTACTCAACTGAGGATGGGTTGGTTAATGGTGCAGAAGGTGTGTTTAAACACTATACACAAACAAACCATGATATTGTTTGGATTGAGTTTACAGATCCAAAAGTTGGAGACAAGCAATGTGCAACTATGCAACATCTTTGTACACCTGTTGTAAAGTCCAATTGGACACCAATCAAAAGAATCGTGATACAAACAACACTTGAAAATAAAATGAATGTTATGCAAACACAATTCCCAATTCAGTTAGCATGTGCAAGGACAATCCATAGAGCACAAGGATTGACAATGAACAAATTGGCATTTGACCCAAAAGGAATTAAGAGACATGGCCTTGTTTACACTGCGCTCTCACATGTTAGAGATATTGATTGTCTTTATCTTTTAAATAAGTTAGAACAAAGAAATTTTAAAACTTGTCCAAAAGTCACCATTGAAATAGATAGATTAAAAACACATGCAACTTTGCAATTTGAATACGGTCTGCATTCAATGCCAAATGCTAAGCAATTACTCATTGCATCATTGAACACACGCAGCTTGCTTTTGCACTATGACGATGTTCTGAATGATCATGAACTTATGCAGGCAGACATTTTATGTTTGCAAGAAACTCACATGCACACACTTACCAAAGAAACAATAATGATAGAAAAATACAATTTCTTCTCAGCATTTTCAATGCATGGAATCCTTACATTGATTAAAAAAGACATTGCCATCATCGATTCTAAAAACTATACAAAAAACTCCACCGAAGCAATTTGCGTAGATCTTGAATTTGGCTGCAATGTATTGAAAGTAGTGAACATTTACAATAGACCGTGTGGTGTGCTTGATGATCTCTTTCATATATTGAGTTGCATTTTGTCAACTTGCACACCAACCACTCAAATCCTAGTAGCTGGTGACCTGAACATTGACATGTTGCAAGAAACAACATCGAAAAGAAAATTGCAATTGTTTATGCAAATGAAAGGCTTGACACTGAAAACAACAAAGGCAACAACAAACACCGGTTCAATGCTTGACCACTTTTGGACAAATTTGAAACACATAATTATTGTTTTCAATATTTCAGATGCTTATTGGACTGATCATTATTCAACTTTCCTATCAATCTTTGATAAGAATGCATAGTCTATTCAATTTTGCATTATCTAATTTTATTGTCTTCCTATCTATGAACGGATCCATGGTATCATATTTGCACAAAATCAAAAGCAGGTACTATTCTTTCTCTTGCAACTTCCATGCACTTTAAACTATATCAATTTGGTTTTTTTCTATTCATAGTGAGCTAAATTTAGATCAGCTTTGGGCATCTGCAACATTGATGTCATAGCTATGAGTTTAAATTCTGTTGAACTTTCTCATATTTTTATAATCTATTTTGTGATGTCAAATTTTGGTTATTTTTTATTGTTGAAAGTTGTTTACACTTTAATTTGTCCACAATTCAGATTTAAAAAATTAGCAATTATGCCATAACATATGTAGACACTCTTTACAAAAAGTATTCACATGTTATCTCCATTTTATAATAATGCAGACGATATATAAGCTACATAAAATGTTTTAATAACAAATTCTTATGTTCAAGATAATTGTAAATGAAAATTTGTTCAATATTTGGCTGTAGATAACATAGTTTTCAGCACTTGTTTCATTGAAATTCTTGGCACTACATAGACTTCGCGCTATGCATATGTCAAAAATCTAGTAAAAGAATTATAGACATTTGTTTTTTTTGTTTTTTGCTTCTTTGTTTTTATGCTATCTATTTGTTCCCATATTTTCCATCTGTTCTAAATCTCTTCTACTCTTTACACTAATTAACAATCTTAGGTACATTTGATTTGCTTGATACTTCTTGCATGTACAGCTTTTGAAATTCAAATCCAAAATTGCAAAATAATGGAAAATAGTTCTTTGCCTGTGCTCAACACAACAAAAACAATATCAGCACCAAACAGCCCAACAATGGGAACAATGTCAACTGCTCAAAGTCCAAAAAGGTGTGCAATTATTTTGGTTCTAATTGCTTTTTACATCATTTTTAACACATGAAACTTCCTCATCTTCTTTTATGATTTTCTAGCACAGAAAACAACAGAATATAACTATTGCATTGACAAATATTTTCTCAATCTTGATCTAAGTTTGAATTTTTCTGCTATTGATTGCTGATAATTTCTTTCCTGGCCTTCTTCTCTAACTATAACAATAGCAGGTTCAAACAAACAGCCCCAGAAGCAGCTACTATTATAGAGCTATGCACAATAACACCAAAAATTGTTTTCAAAGGAGACATCTTGGCCGTATATGGGCCTGCACAAAACAAAATCCAAGGTTCTCCTGTAAAGGCACAAATACTGCATGCAGACTTTGTTGATAGAGATGGGCTAATGACAATCACTGCTGGAATAAGTGACAACTTGATCAAACGTTTTGGTAGCTATTTCTCAACCAGCAAAAGTCTAAGAATCACTCGATTTGGGCTCAAGAAAAAAGGCCAGTACGACAGAGGCGATGCCAAGTATTCAATAGTCATATTCCCACATACAATAATTGAGACAATTGATCAAGTTTGCAAAATGAGAAAGCTAGCTCCAGATATGACAATTGCCGATCTGTTGTCATCGAACGACTCCTACTCTATTGGCTCTGTCGCAGCAATCGTTGTTGCATGTGAATACAACAACAAGCAGTTCGACTTGTATATCAAAGACGGTGGAACGGCAAACGACCATGCAACAGTAAATATGCCATTTGCATAGCTAATGTTCTTTTGGAATTGCTGTTTTTTAAAGCTAAATAAAATTTCCATTCTTTTATATAAACAAGAAAATAGAAAAAAAACAAATACAGATAGCTTTAATGATTTCTAATTGCAACCTATGCTCATTGACTACTGTCTTCTACTATTGCAGTTACAAGTCAATGAAGCCTTCAAAGAACTGCTCTTGCAAATTCAACAACAACTTGCATCTGATAATCCTCCATTCTATCTGTTTAAAAACATTGTCCGAAATGACACTAAAGGAAGCCACATGCTCTGGACCTGTGCAGCTACCTTTATTGACCCTCTTAATGATGATTATGCAATTCAAAATTTGCTGCCAATCATTGAATCAAAGACACAGGTTCGTTGAAAAATTGCTTCTTTTTCATTTCATCAACAAGGAAAAACAAAAACAAAATTTACTTTGGTGCAAAGTAGTTTCATTGCTTAACACCTTCTTCTATTTTTTTGTCTCTTGTTCATTGTCTAGTAGCATTGACTTTGTTATCTATAATAGGCTTCAGTTGAACACTTCTTTAAATTCTTGTGATCTCTTCAGAACATTATCATCAAGACTGATATAGATTTTGCAAACAAACTGGTATAGGATTTCCTTTTGACTGTATAGCTACTCACAAATTTATCTTGATTTCATTCTCCACTTCTATGAGACATTTGTTATCCAAATTTTGAAACCCCAACCAACCTTTCCATCCTATAAAAAAAAGCAATATCTGCTTTAGTTCCCACTAGTTAAATCTATATAGACTTATTTAAGTAAATATTATTTTAGCCATAAGTATGTTAACTTTAAACTTACTTAACTAAATATTATTTTAACCATAAGTATGTTAAGTTTTTGACAGCATAATCCGCTAGGGAAAAAGTTTTTGGTAGCCTAAATTTCGCTATTGTCAACAGACACAGTTATCTATCTATCTATCTATCTATCTATCTATCTATCTATCTATCTATCTATCTATATATATATATTTACAAAAAGCTCCACAGTGAAAAGTTCTTACAACAAGCTCCATGACATCACAACCTGTCCCTGCCAGAAATAGAAATTGTTGAATATAGATATGTACAAAAAAACCGGTCTAGCTCTCTCAAGTCTGCATTTTACTCATCCTCGACCTACGAACACTATGAAATCATTCCATCATTGCACACTTGCAACCATGGCTTCACAACCTGTCCTTGCCACAAATAGAAACTACTGAATATAAATACGTAAAAAAAACCAGTCTAGCTCTGAAAAAGGAAAATGTAGGAAATATTTAAAATAAAGATAATATCTGGGAGATTGTTGCCAAATATAAAAAGTACAAAATTATTCACTTCTAAAAATAACATCATCTCTCATATGGATCAAAGCAGTCTCATTAGGCTCACTTTCCTACAAGGAGCCCAAATATGTGCTCAAAAACTACATACAACCGTTGATAAGCATACTGCTAAAAATAACCATTGTCGTGATTCACTCATGAAATTGATCATATGTTGGCTGAAATATGCTCATCTCATGAGCTTGTGATGACCCAAAATATATAAACATCTCTCACATGCAAGCCCAGAAGTCTAGCTCCCAAAAAAGCAAATTGCAAAAAATAACAGTTTCTCAAAAACTGGTGAACCCAATTCTCAAACAAGCTTTAATCGCTGTAAAAGTCTAGATGCACTTGTATTAGCACCAACATGATGTACTCTAACTAAATGTTAGCGCTTCATTTCTGCAAGGAAAAATGGCGGTTAACATTTCCCAAATACACCTTCCCAATTGGTGAACCCTTTGATATCTCCTCCTTGACTTTTTTGTGGTTTTTGATTGCATGTTGTCTGAAATATGCTCATCGACATCGTGAGCTTGTGATGACCAAGAATATTCAAACATCTCAGATGCAGAGCCCGACAAGCATACATCTCTTTGCTAAAAATCTACATCCTATGGAAACCTCCCTCATGCACAAATGCATCATTCAATATCAAAGTGCACCTTTTAAACTAAAGTGAACTGCATCTAACTGAAGCTAAAAAAATAACACTTTCAGGGATCATGTTCGCTTCTTGCTGCGGTGTAGTTCACTGCTGTTTTATCTTTGATGTTTTATTCAATAATGGACTGTTAACTTTGATTTAAATTTTTTGATGGTGATATGTGTAATTGGCTTTTGTTAAGGTGTTATCCCTATGTTGTAGGCTTCAAGCCATTTTGATACGTACAGGTTTATGTAAATGATATTATAGCGATATGGATAGAATCTACTTGATTGCAATTTTAGCAAAGTCTATGTTGATCAAAATGCTTTGGCACCTTTTGAATGTAACTTTTTTCTACTTGAATATGAAGTTGCAAGTTTTACTTTGGAAAAAGCAAAAAGAAAAGAACACTTTCCATGTAAAGAAAAACAGGCCTTCTAAAAACAACAGCAACTAAGCATAAACTCTGTCTTCTAATGACAGTGCAAACATGCTACAAGCATGGATGCATATCTGTAGTCATCTTTTGTTATATTTTCCTTACCCTAGGTGAATCCCGTCCTTGTTCTTTCAAATAAATGAACTGATATTTAATTTCTGCAAATCAAACTCTTCACATAGCAGCATTCACATACATAGTAGAACAATGAACAGTGTAAGCATAAAACAATTAACACACACATCTACTCCTTCAAATCATCTTTTCATTTAAACCTCAAAGCTTACAAGAAAACCTCCACTGCTGCCAATAATGCACTTGTATTGGGACCAACATAATGTAGTCTAGCTAAATATTAACCCTTCATTTGTGCAAAGAAATATGGGATTAACATTTCGCAACTAAACTTTCCCAGTTGCTGAACCCTCTCATACCTCCTTGATTTTTCATGGTTTCTCTCATGTATCGCTGTTTCCGATCTCGAGCACACATTTTTCCTATAATCAAGAATCTCGTCTATTTGTAGTTCTAGCCTCAAGCCTAACAAGCAAATGCTTCCCTAGATCATTTCTTTTAGATTATTTTAGGCATTTGAAAAAGGGCCACTTTGAAAACTCTGTTTTAAAAAGAAACCTGCACAACTGGTTCCTACAATCATAAATCTCCTTTTCCTCTACTATATCTCCTAAGCACATGCTGCTTAAAGCTATGGATTTTAAGCTTTTTTAGCCATTCAGACAAGAGTATTTGGTTTTTTTATAAAATCAATTTAGCTGTTAGATTTATTTGAGCACATCATAACTAATTTTAAGACCTCTTTGAGTTTCATTTAGAATCATATGTTTAAGTCTATTCAATTGGTCTTCCCAATTAAACAACACATTATCATTTCAAATTTGTGGTTGGCCACAACACATTAATACTACAAGACTGACAATGAATAACCAACCACTCCGATACATGTGTCTTAATACATGTCTTAAAGGAACAATAGAACTTTCAGATGCCTTGACACCTTCTGCTCCACCTAACTTAAGCATCACAAAGATTCCACTTCTTATTTTGACATTTTGTTACAAAACCAGTTGATCAAACCTTAGCAAAGGTTCCTTGGAGCAATAATCCATAAAGGATTCCCATAAGACTGTTTATAGTCCTTTAAACCGGTCTTATGAGCATCCACATTTATCTTAATTGTACAAATTTCTAGAATCAGCCAGCATACTCTAATAAAAGCAAAGTAGTAATCAACTTAAAGCAGATGCTATCAATTAATTTATCATTAGAATAGCCACTTTTATTTGTGCTTATCTCATTAACCACCCTATGTACAGAAACCATTCTTTTTTTAGGTGTTTGCTTCCAATAGAGCAAAGCAACCCAAATTCTAATTTATTGAATGTGCTATCAAATCTCATCCCCAATGATAGTCCAAATAATCCCCGTACAACTGTTTGGACACCAACTTCAAAGCTTCCTGTTTCTTTTAAGAACATCAGATCCAGGCTTTAGCCACAACTATGCCACAAAGTTCAAAGAAATCAAATATGCCATTGACTTGTGTAGCATTTTGTGCAAAGTATTTTACAAGATGCATTACCAGTCATGTCTGAAACAATGCATTTAGCAGCTAACATAGTTCCTTCAGCACATATATTAGTCAAGCCAAGCTTGCATTTTGCAGCAAAGTGCAAAGGCCCCAAAATAAAAAAGACAAACTTAATTTATTGCCATGCTCCCCCAAAGTAAGTGCTCGATTTGCTTGTACCCTTTAGCCTAAGAAAAGATAAAACAAGAAATAAAAGACATATATAATAACCAAAATTTGATTCACAATGGTGATATGACCTCTAAGGGAAATGTATTGCGCTGCTCGACAATGAAGTTTGGTTTAAAGTTTCTGCAAAATCCAATCCCAAAGGGTCTTTCCAGGGACATAAACTTCAAATGGAATTACTATATAATGAACAACATGCATTGGCAAAATAGATTGACATTTCTGATTCAACCATGTTTACAATTCTTCTTCGTTGATGATGGGTCTCTCTTTCTCCTTATTTCACTATGATTCCTACAGCCAATAACTCGGAAGTGATACTTGATTCCTTGACATGCCATAGACAAGCACCCCAAATACTTTTAAAAATAAAGGCAATGCATCAGAAGCTTCTAAGAATTTATGAAAAGATTCAAATACTATGATTGGAAAAGACTGGTTAAAGCCATGTGAGCACAAAATATCTCAGGAGTATTGTGAATTGAGGCCAGTTGCTTTATAAATTGATGGCGCTTCCACTTCCCAACTTGTGACAACATCTTTATCTCAAGATGTAATCAATATCAAGCTCTCTTTGCAAACAAGGCTTTTAAGTACCAAAAGTGCATCCAACTAATTCATGTTACCTACACCACCTAAAATTATTAATGCTAGATAACATAACAGTGACATGACTAGATTTCTGTGATCGGAAGATACATCCACCACGCTTAGAGTGCCACGAAACAGGTTTTATATTTGTTTAACTCATCAAAATTGCACTTGCAACGGCATTCGAGATTTGGATTTTCTGCTTTTTGCAAAAAGTGCATTGTGTGTTTGTACTTTCAATGTGAGAAGCAAAATTATGAGAATACAACCTTGCATGTCAATTAAATGGCAATCCTCTTTGCACATACAATATTTGTTGCATGCTAGGAAAGTACAATTTGTTCTCTTCCTAGGACTGCTTCAAAACATTGTTTGCATTGCAACAAATTTTATATTCAAGCCTAGAACTCTATTCACAACACTCTTATTCATCAATTTCCAAGAATTGCTTTTGCAATGTTTCTTTGCTTTTACCCATCCGCTAACAACAATTAGCCAATGGCTACATTGTGCATTCGCATTGTAATTAGTCATAGTGCTTTGAATCTAAGTTTAATTATTATTCAAATAGAAAGAAATACTGGCATAATTCTATTTAAAAATATGCTGATATTATATGCATTTTATATGGTCATTTGTTCTGAGACTTTGACAGATACACGCAATACTCAGAGCAAGAAATCCATTTGCACCTCCGTATCGATGCATTTGCGCTGAATGTAAACAACCACTGATTCAAAGCTGTGTGGTCTGTTCATTTTGCAAAAAAGAAATGGAAATTATATATGAACATAATCTGGAATGCAATTTGGACACAAATGATGGGCTGATAGAATGCACACTGTGCAACCCACAGCTAAAAGAGTATTGTCCAGAAGTAGCAAATATTTCATTTGAACAATACTCAAAAAACATATCATCAACAGTTTTCAATCTGCGAAGGTTTTCCCAGCAAGGGCTATTTACATTGGCCCTGGATAACAGAGTCATCAACTTAAAAAGAAACTGATTTCCAGGTACACAAATCTATTTTCTGTTCTAAAGAGTTCAAGTTTCTTATTCAATATTACCGACCTCTGCAAACTGTGTTTAGACAGCAAGGCCCGCAAGATCAATAGCATTTTAGGAAATATATTTATGTATTTATCTATTTTAGGAAAATAAAATTGAATATGAAGTATATCCTTAACGTCTTTTGTCAAAAACTTTTATAGCTGACTTTTATTTACATATGCTATATTTTGAATATTGACCTTGTTTTCCTAAAGCAATTTCTCATAACATTCTATTAGTTGAGGAGCTTTGAAAAAATCTTATAGTGGTCCAAAAGAGTGAAATTACATATTTTCTATAATATTTTAAATGTAGCCAATCAAATTGTTCATTCATATTTTACATGTATTTCAGCCTTTTAATATATTTCTTGCAAATAGATAGGATTTTGTCTAATATCGGGCATTTCTTCTTGAGTCAATAATAAAATGTCAGGATAATTTTCCTTACAAACCTAAACTGATATTGTGTTCTTTCTAGTGTGACTTTCCAATCTATATTTTCTTTGTCTAAAATTAATAACTTTAAACTCAACTCTTGCGATTGGAAAATTTTTCCCTTAGAAATCTCTTCCAACATTTGCATTTGCTACACCCTCTTCAATGCATATTCAATGAAGGTTGTCATCAGACTCTGATCTTACTTATAATATTTTATTTGGATTTCTCACGATCTTCTTCTTCTTATGGGATTGATATGCAATGGTTTTTCCTTCATCTATTATATTACCTGAGATATATTCTCCACCATTTGAGATCTGGTTTGTACTCAACTATAATGTTTAGCTGTGACAAAACAACAGATTCTGAGAGGCATTCCGAGCTCATCAAGTGAGACCTGTACAAGGATGTTGCAATAGATTATGGTACAGTTCACACAACATCAACAGAAAAGGGATATCCTCCACATCAAATTACATGGCTACATCATTTGGGCAGCATGATATATCTCAGGTCCAATCCCCCAGCATGTCTATATCATCTAATTTCTCATCTCTCATGAGCTTCTTCACTTTCGCCTCAGATGTTAGGAGAGAGGGATTCAGGGGTGGTTGGCCTGCTTATTTTAGACATAAGGTCCTCCTTGCTTTCCTCTTTGGAGGTTTTGTCATTGCATTCTTAGTAGTACTTGCATTTTTTTGCACTCAGTTCCATGGTTTTATCCCTTAGATCTTATCTAGCGTAGCATGCTTTAGCTTTTCTTTATGATTTATATATTTTATAGGAGTGGCCTGTGCACTCCCATTTGTATCCTGCACTATTGTAATTAGCAATCCCTTTGGCCTATTTGTGGTTAGTAGTTGGACATTAATAAAATTATCTCATCTAATCCTCAAGGCTAAATTTTCATTATTGCATCCTATTCTCTGTGTCCAAAAACAACAAAAAAATATGGTTATTTATCATGCAAATCCCTACATTCATGTTATTTGTATGTGTTGGGAAGTTTGTTATCCTTGCTAGGAAACTACTAGAATTAAATGGATTCATTGCTAATTCTTTTGAGCTGCCTCATTCCTTTGAGGACATAATTGATCATCATGCTCTGAGATGCCACATGATTCTCCATCAACTAGATTTTGCTGAGGATTACTAGTTCTTATTTATAATATGATGATTTGGGTATAGAACTATTTACATTACCTACCTGGCTAGATCTTGAACTTTCTGCTTCAATTCCCTATGCTACTAGTTAAGTCATCAAGCATTCAAGCAAACCTATCCATTACTGTTCTTTCTGACTCAATTGCAGCCTTGAATTTTATGCTCATGTCTCACATATCTTGAGGGTGTGAAGGAGAGAACAAAGATGGTTTTTCCATTTTGAAAAACACCGCACATATCCATCTTTCTCCCTCTATCTCTATGATGCTCCATTGGCCACTATTGTACCAGATGGCTAACGACATCTAATTCAGAGATCGATATTCTTGGACATGACACACTTGCTTCAATTGCCTCAAAATTGACTCTCTGTCTTTCCATGCTACTCCTGATGCATACATTGTCTTCTTTCTCCTCTCTGGGATCCTTGTTGAGAACTCTGGTTTATTCATTTGGCCATCATGTTGAACACTAGGACAATTTGGCCCCTTTTTGTTTTAAACTACAAATACATTGGTTTCATGGTTGTGAAGATATTGATAATATTCATATTAATTTCTGCATATACCTGTCCTTTGGACATCTACAATTGATCCACATAATCTACATTGGGTTATTCAGAAGGTTGAATCTCATCATTCTCAAAATCTAGATCTGTCTTTCAATTTTCCATATCATTGCAATCTCCAACCATTCCCAAGTAATGGTTTAACAACTCAATCATTTTATTTGTCATGTCCTTCTCCTTTAAAACTTGCCATGTGTTGTAGATGAGTTTTTTTTTCCATGTAACCATGCATGGGAAACCCCTGGAGACATCACTGTCGTTAATGGGTACTAACCAATGTAAATAGTTGACATAAACTATAATATGCCTAACCTGGCAGCGACATTGAGTATTGGGGTGACCTTTTTTTCAGTGTTTCCAGTGATGCTTATGTCTAGGACTATTCATTAATATCATATTTTTATGTTTTTTTCCTTAGAAATTACATGGTTATAATCCAATGGACTCTGTTTTCATCTTCTTGATTGAATTCTCAATTAGTTTTTTTTGCATTTTTATGCATCTCAATGTATTTTATTTATGGCTCATCCATTACTTGTATATTTGGAGGCACATTCATGGAAATAAGCATTTAAATTTTACAATTCTACTTGTCTCATTAAATTTAATGAATTCTTATCTGGTGCATCTCTTACAATTTTGTTTAATTCTTGTGTTTAATATTCATGATATAAAAGATTATTTGCTTATTCTACTTCAGCTTGCCTCCCTTTCAGCTAGTCCACACATAATTTTGGCTGTAATTTTAGAATTTGTTCAGCAACCAACCCAAGAATTGATTCTATTTTGGCTGTCTGATTTAACAAATATAGGACTGCAATTGGACTAACAGCTTTCTTCTGTTTTTGTATATGGCAGGGTTCAATGATCAGATTTGATGACGATCAAATTTGTGCTGGTTTACTTACTACTGTTTTTTGTATAACTAACTATAGACACTGATCGCTGGTCACTTATTACCATGTTGGAGCTACTATGAAATGTTGTGTATCTCAAGTTTCTTGTTGACCGCTAGCTTTCTTCTTTTGTTTTTCCATTTAAATAACAAAATCATGATGCTGGGCAATTTTAATAATATTGATGCTTACGTTCCCAATTCCTTTTCAATCTCGATAAGTCTGCAGTTTTAATACTCTTGATGGTTAAGTTCCCAATTTCTTTTCAATCTCAATATGATGATTTAGTACTTGCATAATAAAGGAATTCCATAAATAAGTTTGAATTTTTTTTGCCATCACTAAAATTTAGTTAGAAAATTAATTTCATTTCTAAATGGTTGTTACGTTCCAGGGATATATAATAATAACTGATTTGTACCCATCAATTTGTTTATACATCTTTCAAATATTTAAAATTACATGTCTAAGTCTGATATAGTTTTAATTTTACTAAACTAGAGTTTATAAAAATAATTTATAGTGATTATCATTAACTCAGACTATACCTTAGTAACGTTGTCCTTGGGTTTTGGAGTGACTAAGGAAACAATGGGCTCTACTCAGCATTTTAGACTTGTATGTTGTATATTGAATGTAGTGTATTTTTACATCTATAGGTTTTAGATAATTATTGGTATAATTCTTTTCACTTTTGATTGAGGATGGAAATTGGTCTCCACGGATTTTAGATTTTGAGAGAATGAGAGAAGTGTATTGAATGGAGGTTAATCACCATTGAGTTTAGGTTGCATGAGGATGAGACAAGTTTACAGTCTAAATTGATTTTATGATCATGGTTAATCTCCATCTCTTCTATTCAAATTAGTTAGTAAAGCTACTGAATATTTTGTGTTTGGATCATTATTTTCCATTGCTTTTGCCAAACGACTCATGGTGACTCTTTCTACAATTACAAAATACTTCACAAGACATCTTGTTTCATTGCTTCTACTTCTATATATAGTTTCTAGTGAAGGAACTTTTTAGTAGGCTGAACCTTCTAATAAGCATTCTTAGTGAAGAAACTTTCTAGTAGGTGGACCTTCTAGTAAATCTTTTTACAAATATTGCTTTCACACTATAGAGACTTTCTAATAGCTGGAACCTTCTACTAAGCATTTTTACAAATATTGCTTTCACACTAAATCTACCTTATTGACATGATTTAATATAGATGGTCTCAATACATAACAACCTATCTATTAAGAGGGTTAGGCCAGGGCCCTAGCATTAATTGCTTTTTTTTTTTATTTAATTGGAGTTATGTAACACTCTTCTTCATTTGGACATGATGGAAAATTTGAAAGGGATGCTACTAAGAGGGATTTACTTGTATCATTGAAGTTGACTCTGTGAGATGAACACATAGTGATTTTGGATGTTGATGAGACAATGTTGAATAGATTTTTTTTATATGCGCTCATTTTCTAGGGTTTCATTGGATATTCATTGACACTATACACTAATCATTTTTTCTTATTATGCATTGGTTAACAATCTCTCGACTTTTTAAGTAGTTGATTGTGATATTCCTTGATATTTGAAGATGTTCTTGAGTCTTCGACTTTGTTTACAAGACTCTCGACCTTTTATTTAATAGAGATTCATAGATATTTGAAGGTTGTTTTGGAATTTTTAATACATTTTCGAAGAAATCAAGTTGCTAATAATTGCATTAGTGGCCATATCCCCTAGGTATCAATGATGGCTACTATAAGATCCATGGAAATAATGATGTTATACAAAAGAGTGGTGGAAGTTGCCAACATCACTGCTTTGTTTGCATAAAATGTTAATAAATTTTTTATCAGCAAGCTATCTCCTCAATGTTAAAAATGCAAGGTTATCATTTATGATGGATCCCATGATTCGGAAGTGCTCCAAAGTTAGATACTTGACATAGACACTTGATTCAACTATAATCTGTTTCCTGATCTTGAAAAGGTTATGTCCATTAAGTTGAAACTCACAGGGCTCTCCAAGCATGATGTCAATCAAAAATCAATCACCATTTGGACCGGGCTTATGGAATCCCTTTATCTCTCCTTCAGTCCTTCCTTCTACAAATACGATATGAATATTAAGTGGCTTCACCTAAGTCAAGCATTCAACATTCCTGCATAGGAGTACTTCCATCAATTCAATTAGTTGTGCATTCTTCTCAATATCACTAATGCATTTGATAATCTTATTCTCAAATTTAAAAGTAGATTGCAAGAATGTTTGTAGCAAGAGCTGATGTACATGGAAATCACCATTCTTTACTTTGTGTACAATCAAGCACAATTGATTGAAGATAAGTTTTTAGATTATTGTAGAATTCAACACCAGTCATCCTCCTCAATTGTTTCCATATCTACACCTTCAAAACCTACACCTCCTACTACTACAAAGTCATCTTGTTTCTCACGATCTTCTTCTTCTTTTCTCCCTCTTCTACTAAGTTTCGTAAATATTGTAATAAACAAGGACATGATTATTCCAAATGTTTCAAATTCAACAAGAAAAAAAATGATTCTACAGTGTCCTAATCAGGGAGACCATAATGCTCCCATTAAGGTATTTGATGAAGACACAAGTTATGAAAAGTTAAGTGGACTCAATAAAGTCACCATCCAGTTACACCCCAATCTTGCTAAATCTTGATATAGTTTGTTTATCACTCTCTCAAACACAAAATGTCTTGCAAACATAGAATGTCTGCTTGCATAGGTTCATGGTCATTCAGAACATTGTCATAGTGCAAAAGCAAGCTACGTGTGTTCAATGATGCAATGAGTAATTGCTTAGCATCTGGCATTGAATGCAAACCATATTGAAATTCCAAACTTGCATGTGTTTTTAATCTATCTATTTCAGTGTTGACTTTTGGACAAGTTTTAAAATTTCTTTGTTCTGACTTATTTAAAAGATAAAGACAATCAATATCTCTAACACGTGAGAGCGCAGTGTAAACAAGGCCATGTCTCTTAATTCCTTTTGGGTCAAATGCCAATTTGTTCATTGTCAATCCTTGTGCTCTATGGATTGTCCTTGCACATGCTAACTGAATTGGGAATTGTGTTCGCATAACATTCATTTTATTTTCCAGTGTTGTTTGTATCACAATTCTTTTGATTGGTGTCCAATTGGACTTTACAGCAGGTGTATAAAGATGTTGCATACTTGCACGTTGCTTGTCTCCAACTTTTGCATCTGCAAACTCAATCCAAACAATATCATGGTTTCTTTGTGTATAGTGTTTAAACACACCTTCTGGCCCATTAACCAACCCATCCTCAATTGAGTAGCTGCCTCCAACTAGTTCAATAAGCATATCCTTTTTTACTACTGTCATAGACAGAAGTCGCAATGTCTTTTGTCTATGGTCATTTTTTTCAATTGAATCAATTTTGCTATCACGTGCTAAAAGTGTGAATGTTTGTGTTTGCATAGCTGATAACATTTTTGAGTTATGTTCTTGAACATCCTTATTACTATGGAAAAGATAAGGAAACATTGCATCTATTGGTGGTTGTTTGTAGCAATGTTGGTTTAAGTAATCTATGTCATCCGGTATTTGAAAGCATGTTCTAATTCTACTTAAGATTGATATGAATGTTTGATTTCTTTGACGTACAACTATTCTAAGTTCATAGCGTTTTATGGCATCGAACCAAAATGTGTAAGGAAATGTTTGTCGTTGGAATCTTGGTTGTTCAAAAATCCAACAATCACTATCCACTTTAAATTCAAGATGTGTTTGAGCATTATGACTCTCTCCCCTAAAACCACAAACTAGCACATGTTAAAGTTCAATACTCATTTGACAAAAATAAACTCTAGCACATGATAAACTTTAATTAGAAGTAAAAATTGAAATTTTATGTTAATCTTACTTAACATATCTTGCTAAAGCAATTGCTCTTTCTTTCTTTCACAAGAGCAGATGGCAATGTCGGGGACATTGCCACGTCGTGGCTCTTGTTTTATTTTTTATTTTTATTTTCTGATAAATTTTTTTTCATAATTTCCATAATTTAAAAATATTTTTTATAATTTAAAAGTATTCTATTAATAATTTTTTATTGGACAAAAACTATTAAAATATCATGTTAATAATTTTTGATTAGATAAAAAGTATAACAAAACTAATTTTTAATTGTCAGACTTTTAAAATTGATTAGAAATTTAAAAATAAATATTATTTTAATTGATGCCACGTCACACTGATATGTACTGCTATGCTGCTTTCCGCTGGTTCTACTGTCATACTGTCAGATGTCCCGTCAACCTCGACTTCGGAACCCTAACGGCGTGGAATGAAGGTGACTATGATCATCCTGAGACTTTCAATTAATTAATGTACTATATTTGCCTGCTCGGGCTCCGTGAGAATTGGCCCTGTTCACCGAAAACTTCTCGAGCATGCCGCGATACAGCGCCGTCGTCTAGACTCTAGAGATAGCGTGATTTTCTTGATTTGAGTTTCGAATTCGTGACACGTGCAAGTTTCATTGCACTGCTGCGCAGACAAATGATCGGGAGTAGGATGACTACTTTTGCAGTGGCGTTTACTCATTCTGGCAACCGAGAATGGGCATATCAACTACGATGCCCAGAAAATCCTTGCCACAAAATAGGGTATCCGATCCCTCCAGCACCTGGTGCATATTGCTTCCTACGTGTTAGTGTAAGATCAGATCCACACAAGAACAACCAACGGCAGGATTGGAAATATGTCAAAACCACAGTATTTCATAGTTAATTTCAATAATATAAGTTGTACATGTAAAAATGCTACAGTGGGCGGTGCATAATGTTTGCTAAAAGTTTAGTTAATACTTAACTAAAACACCTTCTTTATCCTTCTTTATCAGTGATATTTCTTCGTTACATTTGTACAAATTTTTAGTCGACATTTAGGGAGCGCAAGTCTACAACGCCAAAATAGCAATAGCAATGCGATATAATATTTATTTAAAAAACAAATTATAATATATATATATATATATAAATAAGAAATAAAGTATACTAGTATTATATTATAGAAGTTATAATATTATATTATTAAAAATAAATATGTTGATTTTAATTGCATAAATCAATTTCAAATTGTTATTTCAAATTTATAAAAGAAAAAAGCAATATAATGTTTATTTAAAGTCCTCACAAATTAGGTTAATTAGGTATTAATTTCAATTTGCTCTAGCTAATATGCTATTTAGTAGATTAAGAACATTTTGTGTGTATCACAACAATCTCTAATTAGAAATTAACCAACAATAATAACAAGGGTTTTTATTTTAGAAAAATGGTTAATGTAACTAGACCATGGATAAAATCCTAAATAAATATTACATTGAGTTATAGGATTAACTGGTTATAGATTAGAGAAATTAAAAAAAAAGACAAACTCATAAATCAAATTACAGTTATTGTTATTGCCAATTTGGTTGAGGCTTATCTTGGAAATTTAGTAAAAATGACTACATATAAAGACACTACCAATCTATATAGCTATAGATACCATATTAATTATAAGTTGTATTAACATAAATTACAAAACCACACTTCTACTCTACTACTAAATCTTGTTTTAAGATTCTACATATCACACTTCTATTATATTACTAAATCTTCTTGTTAATTTTTAGATATGAGCTTTCATATGTGTTTTTTTAAGATTGTTGGAGTGTCTATTTGAAATATTATATACAGAAGTTATATACAGGAGCTAATTCTAAAATCTCAGATTCTTAAATTTAATGGTTAGATTGTTATGTTCATTTCCATCTATTATGACTTTCTTCTTTCTATTTTTATTCGTATTTATGGAACCTAGATCTACATAAAATTATTAAATTCAAAAAAAAAATATTCAATACATAGTGATTGTTTAAAGAGCTAGGTGTTACTTCAAGTAGCTTTTAAAAATACAATTTATTTAACTTCTATATATAAAGTTTTAATTACTTGATAAAGGCTGATTTAATATACAATTCATATTTGTAGTAGGTGTCACTTCTTTCCTACTTTTAGATTAATTTTCATTACTATTTCAACTTTTTTACTTTGGATAATAAATAACTAATACATTCAAATATTTCTAAATGGCAAGTATAAGCACCTTTCGTGCTAATTTAACTTGTATAGAATATTAATAAGACATAAAATAATATTTATCTTAAAATATTTTAATTACTCATTTTCATCCGCTTCTAGTATAAGTTTACTTTATATATGTGAGCGATAACATCACCACTTGATATTGATGTAAATGAATGAAATGGGATCATGAGATTATTTGATAAATCAAGTGAGACTAAGAGAATATTTTGATATAGAGATGTATATTAGATAGTGTTATATACAAATTGATAACGATGAATATGGTTATTAATGTTTATTAAGATTAATTTTAATTTATTGAATTTTAAGAAAAGTAAGAGATTACATGGTTTATTTCAAAATTTTGTTTGTGTTTAAAACACTTTAAGAAAATCATTCTTAAATCAGCACAGTTTTGTTGAGTTAAAAATGTTAAGAAAGTTGTTATGGTAGCAAATATTTTGAAATTGGATTAGTGTGGGTGCATGCAAAATATTGAGAATTTTGTTTCTATCTTCAACCCTCTTATTGTCACAAAAATGACAAATTCTTTCTACCCATGATGTTTTAGGAATTGTCCAATGGCCTATTTCACTATGCAGTTCATGAGAGTTTGTTTTTATTTTAGCAATGTTGAGTTTCTTCTTTATGCTAGTGAAAATAGAGGGACACTTTTGATCTTCTAGATTAGGGATGACCACCTCCTTATAGCATCTTAATTTTCTCTTATCCTTTTATTCTTTATGGCACCACAATTTGTCCTTAAAAATGGATATAATAATATTTTTAATATTATCACTATCCTGAAGAGTGTCATCTTCCTTGATTTCCCAATGATTCAGTCTAAGGCATGTTTATACTAAACTCACTTGAGTCACAAGTGGTTTTGATTGGAGTTAAAAAAGATCTTAGGAAGTCCCTTGTCTTATATGTTGTTCATCACGTTCTTGCACATTAGGTACCTAGTCATAGACACGGTCCCAATAGGGGCAACACTTGCTTTTATAAGGAGGATAAGATATGATATATTGCCTTTAATTTTGAGATTATAAGTTATAAAAAATGGATTATATGATTCTTTAAAAATACTACATCCCCAAACTTCATAACCATACAAAATAACAAAATGTAAGATATAATTTTTAGCAAATATACAACCATAGAAACTAATGACTATAAAACCTAGCAATTCTCAAATACAACTTGATTCAATATGTTAATTTTGATGTCACCCATTGATATTGGCGAGTGACATCATCTTAAAAATAAAAATATATGTATTGCACATATTTATCCAATGCATTGGTTGGCGAAAAAAAAATCAATTCAATGGGTTCCTTGGTGATTAAAAAAGCAAATTACACAATGCATAGTTGGATGTTAAACATTGATTTAGTTTGTTTGATTTCCCCCTTATTCATTGTAGACTAAGGTGACTAGAAGCAATGTTAGTTGGGCATCATCATCGAAATAATGTTTCTCACCAAGCAAGTTGGTTTTGGAATTGTTAACTACACAAAAGATCATACCAACACATCCCCCAACAATATGCAATCATCCTAAAAAGGTTTTCATTTACGTCTTCTCATTGTAGAATCCATAGCCATATAAGAGACTACCCAAGGGCATAGTAATTGTTTTTGCCCACATAGATGGTAGTCGGGCCAATAAGAATGAATGGGGTGATGTTGGCTGCTACACTACCACATTACACTGAATACAGAGCACTCATATGGGGTAGTTCACATAAAATATTATAATGAAAAAAGAGAACTCATCTAAGAGGTTGCAAAAGACGGATTCGTTAGTACTATAGTTTGGAAATAAATCCTGTGATTAGGGAAATATCAACAATATATTGAATATGATGAAACTAATTTAAACAACTTCATTTATTGGTATATTGGATTCTTATTCATATGTCAGCATAGATCCATCTTAAATCCGTATTTATTAAGCATCGAGAGGGATCCAATTTTTTTAAGTGTATTTCTTTTTTAAATTTAAACTCAAGAAATTTGATCTCTCTTGATTGATATATCTGGGTTTAAGTTTTAAGTTTTTATTTTATAAACAAACATCTATTTTTTAATTATTTTTCATAATATTTTATTTTAATGAACCAACATGGATTTTTTTTAAATACTTTCCATAATTTTTTTTTATGAGGGGACATGAATTTTTTTAATTATTTTGTTAGTAACAAACATTAAATCACAAAACTTACAACATCTCCACCATACTTACTTTACTGTACTTCTTTTTAATTTACTTTACATTACTTACTTCTTTTTACTTTACTTTACTTTACTTACTTCTTTTTACGCGCAATCACTTTTTACGTTTTATTAGATATAACGCTACATTTTTACATTTTATTAGATGTAACGGTACATGACGTTAGAAGATCTCCCCCATACTGAGCTGTAGAGCACCTCGTTTCACTCGGTGCAAAAATCCAACACAGAGACTTTTACAAGAAAATCTAAACTAGATAAGAGATTAGGAAGACGTTATGTATGCATCTTTTTCGATGGTTGATCCAAGCTTATCCTTTGTTTCTTTCTCGATCTGCTCCTTATTTCCCAACTTTAACCTGCAAAGACAACTATGCCAACCCTTCTTGAAAAGAGAAACAAATGTAAATGAATTGAAATACAAAAAGAACATTTAACTATCTAATAAAATTCAACACAAATGGCGAAACATTCTTTATGTCAAACATTAACCAAAAAAGACACATGATTCGGGGGGCGAAAGATGTCAAATATCAATTCAACTAATTAAACAAGTACAATATATACATTCTCAATGTGTGGCACCTTATTGAAACTGAATATTCTAGTCTCTCTTCTCTTGCACTCTGACGATCCACTCCAATCCACTTGATGCCCTCTGAAGGGAACAACTTCATTACTCAGAGATGTAAGAGTTAACAACAAGGTTTACTAATGGATGGTAACGATTGATGTTATGTGGAGTGATTCCTCCATCATTACTTTGGTATTTTGGGTGTCCCATCTTGGCCCATTTCATTTCCTTTTTATGTGAGAAGTAATAGTTGTAAATGGTTACCAAGTGGTTCAAGGAGTTGCAACCAAGCAATTAGTTTGAAACACTCCCTTACCTCCCATATTTCATATGTTTTATATTTTTTTCATGAAATTATTGGGAATTTGTGCCTTGGACAAAGGCAACATGTGAATGATGTGAGCCTTTTCATTGTGAAAGGTGCTAATGGGAATTTTTTGAGGTAATCATGCCTTTCTCAAGGGAATATGGTGAATTCTTCACACCCTACTAGTGTGAAAGGAATGGATTCACTCATTTTTTTTGGTTAGAACTCAGAATAATATGAAATGATGTTTAGGTCTCACTTTCAATAATCAAGTCCATCATTGAGGATCAAATAATTGGATCTCCCATCCATATGTGTGATTTTGGTGAGTGAGCAGTGACATTTTTAGTGTTGTTTTTTGAATTTTCATCACAGTCAGAGAAGTGCCAATTTGAGCTATAACATAGAATTATTTTAGTATCCCTCAATTATCTCACGATCAAAAGATCTCATTTTCCTGTCAAAATTTAGAGGGCCATGAATTAACCTAGTTGAAAATCCAAAAAAAAATTCTAAGGCCGGAGTGTGATTATACAGTACCTAATTGGGAGGACTTTAAAACCCTCACCAAGTCCCATTTCTTCCCTATTTGGTATGTAGAGGAGCAATGGATCCATTAGAATTAATTTATCCAAATGAAAGGGTAGAGTATGCATGAATATACCATCGAGTTCACGAAGATTGCTATCATACTAGTTATATCAACCAAGAACCCAAATGTACTCCTCAAGTATCTAGGGGGTTTACATAGTCACATACATAGGCAAGTGAAGCTATTCATGTTGAGATATTGTAACTTCAAAGAATATTATATTTGTACTTTATTATTCCGTAGATGTTTCATTTCTCCGTGAAGATCTTATTGTATATCCGGAGATGTTTATTCCTCCATCGGAATGTGGTAACTTGGGTTATTAGACTTCCCTAGTGGGGGTCGACCTTGTATGTGTTATATGGGTCAAAGGGTTATTAGACCCACCATGTGGGGGTCGGCCCAGTCAGTTATAATGGGGTATTTAACCTAATGGTTAAATACGAGCCTACATGTACTTGTGTAAAATACATATCAGAGTAGTGTATAAATAGAGGAGGTGTGTTCCTCATTATACACACTCACTCACTTGAGGATAGCGCACTTGTGGAGGAGAGGTCTGCTATTGTGGAGGAGGAGATCATGTCTCAGGGTTTCATCTTTGTATATTGTTGGTCATCTATATTGAGGAAGCTTTGCTGGGTTTTCTACCCCATGAGGGTTTCCCAGGATAAATCTCTGTCTCTTATGTTTATGCTGTGCTTGTTATTTCTTCAGTGATCCTGTATATGCTATTATTGTGAAATGGAATGTAATGCTGCTATTTTCTATCTTAGCATATTAAATCTTAACATGGTATCAGAGCTCAACTAAAGGAAGGCAAGGTATGGCACTTACGACACTTGCTTTACTTACGACAATTTGAAGATTAGGGTTTTACATAGAAAAAACCAGTCATCGTGGAACTTTCGCTATAAATCCATTTCTGCGAAGTTTCAGGGTCTGAAAAGTTTACAGGTTGAAGATAACATCCCCAGGTACCTTGTGTCCAAAGGGCACCCTCAGATTCGTTGTACTTTGTAAGTTATGATCAGTACAAGTTAGGGTTTCTGCCTCTTCTAGATCTCAGTCAAAATCAGGTGACCTAGGAAAAAAGGTCATAACTTGGGCTAGGAAGATCCAAATGAAATTTCGTAAAAAGTGACAGGTAGTACATAGATTGTACTATCTCAGGAAATGTTTTCAGAGGCCGAAGCTGAACCAGTGACACTTGGAACGCCATACAAGTTCGCTCTCCTGTTTTATCCCATAAACAGGTCACGTTGCAACACTTGGCATAACTCTCTCTTAGAAAATCCAATTGAGGTCAGACCTGTCAGGATGGAAAGATGACAGGTCAGGCTACTGCAAAAGAAGTTTTCAGACCCTGTGGAGCAAAAATTTCAGAGTTATAGCAGAAACAATCAGGTGCATATTTCTGTCAAAACATAATTATTTTTGGAGCACCTTTATTCATGGCTTCCAGAATTTAGGGTTTCGGAGAAAGTTAGAATTTTTGGAATCGGAGTCCAAGGCTGAATGCTACTCAGGAAAATCAAAATTTAGAGACCAAGATCGAATTTTTTGGTTGGGTAGAAGACCGGGCTTGATCAAACCCTAGTTCGGGATTTTGATCAGAAAGATGGAAAATTAGGGCTTCAGCAAAAGTTGGAATTTTTGAAGTCTGTAACCACGGCTGGAAGCTCCTCAGAAAAATAAGAGATTAGATCCTTGGATCGAACCTTTTGATTGGACAGAAGGGTGGGTTTCATCAAACCCTAGTTCGGGTTCCTGTCCAGAAGATCCAGAAGTTTCGAAGGCAATTTTGAGGCAAATTTTGGAGATTTCAAAAGTGAAGTATGCTAGTTTGATCAGCTCAGCAAGACACATCCTTCCATCCATTCAGAAGCATGAAAGTCAAAGATTGAATTTTTAGGGTTTCTCTAGCAAGCCCTAATCAAGCTCCAAATCAAGTTTCAGAGGGAGTTGAGGCTAAGGCCTTACATAAGAAGACTACAAGAAGTCTCGACAAGTATGACTTAAGGAGGTTCAGGTATGTCTTGAAATATGATTCTTGATTAAGTTCATAATGTGTTTGTCTTCATATTATTTATTAGTACAATCTTGATTATTGTTAGAATTGTCTTATCACCCTAGTAACAGTATGAATGCATGTGAATGATCGAAGACATTCATTGATTAGGGCTATATGATTGTACTAATGCATTATGGTGTTGTGTGAGGTTGATGTTGTCTGCTAACAAGATACAGGTACATCACAAAAGACAAATCAAGTTCCATGACCATGACAACATGAAGACAAAGACTCATCCATAATATTTGTTCTACTTACGAGGTATGTATGACTTTGTTATATTATGCTTAACCTATGAGACATGCAGGTTCTAGCTCAGGATCTCTAAATCATTGAAGAGATTGTTTAGGTATGTTGTACATAACTAATCCAGATATGTTTTCTTATGTCAAGTTAGAATCTTACCTTGTGTTAGGATCCCTTATATAAGTATACTTGGTATGATTGGTTATGCTTATTCATAAAGTTAGTAATCAAGGGTTTATGCATATTATGTCTCTTGTCTTGATGATTTAATTAACCAGAAGAGTACTATGATCAAACAAGAATATGCATGAGTAAAAGAAGACTTCCTTGAAACCCTGAATACTAATGATCATGACTATACATATTCAAGATTATTTAGAATTAGAATGTTTGGAGAATATACTAATGAACGTATGTTTGTGTATGAGATCATGAGGATGACACTAGTGCACACTTGAGCATGCACAGTGGTACAGAATGAATACAAGTTCAAAAGACATATAGAAGATCAAGCGGGAGGCAACCACACAAACATAAAAGATAAGTATTTGAGTTGTTATTTGAAATAGTAAATGATATTGATTGTATGCATATTTGTATACCTAGAATATATCATGCTGAGTGTAAACATTCATAGAGCATTGAATAGTATACTACTAATATGCATATGATTGGTAAGTTGGACAAACATTCCGTTGTTGCTTGTCTAGAATGAAACCTCTTTGCTGACATGCTGAGAGCTGTGCACACTCTCGATAGTATGTTCTGGTAGAGATGGAAGGCATCTAGATAGCCACTGTATGCATACAGGATATGGGAAAGTGTTGTGCCAAAGTATTGGTCAAAATAGTTGCATAACTATGTAAATGATATCTGTATGCATAGTAGGTTATCATGTCAATATGATTTGATGATTATGAAGTATTACTAATCATGTACTTAATTTTGATTTGTAGGAAAGATCATGATGAATGATGAACACTGAACAAGCGATGGATGTTAAACAAAAAAAAAGATTTTCAAATCAAACACACTATAGAAGGATTGTGGCTAGAAGATTCTCTTAGAAAGAAGAAGAGAATCATGATGAGATGGTTGCTCCAAGTGGCTAGATAAGACCATTCTCTTAATGGTGTAATTAAAGAAGAAGTGTGAATCAGGTTCTGTATGGGTTCCCAGGATCGATAGTAATTGATGAGAATACATGTGAGGATTGCATCATCCTTGAACACAAGTTCTAAAGTGAGCCATAGACAAGTGTCTCCGAGAAAGAAGAGGGATTGTATCATCCTTGAACACTTGTTCTAAAGAGAGACGTAGATGTATGTCTTCGAAAATGAAGTCCTTGGTGGACATGAGAGGATTGGATCATCCCTGGACTTCAGTCCGAAAGAAGAGTCATAGACGTATGTCTTCGAGAATGAAGTTCTTGGTGAACATGTGAGGGGATTGGATCATCCCTGGACTTTAGTCCGAAAGAAGAGCCGTAGACATATGTCTTCGAGAATGAAGTTCTTGGTGAACATGTGAGGGGATTGGATCATCCCTAGACTTTAGTCCAAAAGAAGAGCCGTAGACATATGTCTTCAAGAATGAAGTTCTTGGTGAACATGTGAGGGGATTGGATCACCCCTGGACTTCAGTCCGAAAGAAGAGCCGTAGACGTATGTCTTCGTGAATGAAGTTCTTGGTGAACATGTGAGGGGATTGGATCATCCCTGGACTTCAGTCCGAAAGAAGAGCCGTAGACGTATGTCTTCGTGAATGAAGTTATTGGTAAACATGTGAGGGGATTGGATCATCCCTGGACTTCAGTCCGAAAGAAGAGCCGTAGACGTATGTCTTCGAGAATGAAGTTCTTGGTGGATGGTTGAGGATTAAGTCATCCTTGGACGTAGTCCTAAATGTACGGTTGAGGATTAAGTCATCCTTGGACATGGTCCTAAATGTACGGTTGAGGATTAAGTCATCCTTGGACGTGGTCCTAAATGTACGGTGGAGGATTAAGTCATCCTTGGACATGGTCCTAAATGTACGGTTGAGGATTAAGTCATCCTTGGATGTGGTCCTAAATGTACGGTTGAGGATTGAGTCATCCTTGGACGTGGTCCTAAATGTACGGTTGAGGATTGAGTCATCCTTGGACGTGGTCCTAAATGTACGGTTGAGGATTGAGTCATCCTTGGACGTGGTCCTAAATGTACGGTTGTGGATTAAATCATCCTTGGACAGTAAATCCAGTAATTCCGAAAGGAAGGATAGTCCTAAATGAGTTGAGTGGATTAAATCATCCTTGGACAGTAAATCCAGTAATTCCGAAAGGAAGGATAGTCCTAAATGAATTGAGTGGATTAAATCATCCTTGGACAGTAAATCCAGTAATTCCGAAAGGAAGGATAGTCCTAAATGAATTGAGTGGATTAAATCATCCTTGGATAGTAAATCCAGTAATTCTGAAAGGAAGGATAGTCCTAAATGAATTGAGTGGATTAAATCATCCTTGGACAATAAATCCAGTAATTCTGAAAGGAAGGATAGTCCTAAATGAATTGAGTGGATTAAATCATCCTTGGTCAGTAAATCTAGTAATTCCGAAAGGAAGGATAGTCCTAAATGAATTGAGTGGATTAAATCATCCTTGGACAGTAAATCTAGTAATTCCGAAAGGAAGGATAGTCCTAAATGAATTGAGTGGATTAAATCATCCTTGGACAGTAAATCCAGTAATTCCAAAAGGAAGGATAGTCCTAAATGAATTGAATGGATTGAATCATCCTTGGACAGTAAATCCAGTAATTCGAAAGGAAGGATAGTCCTAAATGAGATTGAGTGGACTAATCATCCTGTAAATAGATTGGGATTGCCTCGTCCCTAGACATGGTGATATGTCTTAAAGTGATAAGGACTAATCATCCTATAAATAGATTGGGATTGCCTCGTCCCTAGACATGGTGAGATGTCTTAAAGTGATAAGGACTAATCATCCTGTAAATAGATTGGGATTGCCTCGTCCCTAGACATGGTGAGATGTCTTAAAGTGATAAGGACTAATCATCCTGAAAATAGATTGGGATTGCCTCGTCCCTAGACATGGTGAGATGTCTTAAAGTGATAAGGACTAATCATCCTGTAAATAGATTGGGATTGCCTCGTCCCTAGACATGGTGAGGTGTCTTAAAGTGATAAGGATTGATCATCCTGTAAGTTGATCTGGATTGCATCATCCATAGACATGAGAGTTGTCTTAAACCGAGAGGGACTGATCATCCCGTAAGCGGATCAGGATTGTATCATCCTTGGACCTATGTCCTAAAGTGAGAGGGATTGATCATCCCGTAATTGGATCTTGTGTGTTGCAGGGTATGCTGCTATTGTGTATACTTGTATTGATGAGGATACTTGTATTGATGATATGTATACTTGTATTGATGAGGATACTTGTATTGATGAGGATACTTGTATTGATGATATGTATACTTGTATTGATGAGGATACTTGTATTGATGATGTGTATACTTGTATTGATGAGGATACTTGTATTGATGATGTGTATACTTGTATTGATGAGGATACTTGTATTAATGATATTTATACTTGTATTGATGATGTTGTTGATCGTGATGATCTAGATGACGATGTTGTTGATCGTGATGATCTAGATGACGATGATGTTGATCGTGATGATCTAGATGACGATGCTGCTGATCGTGATGATCTAGATGATGATGCTGCTGATCGTGATGATCTAGATGATGATGCTGCTAATCGTGTGATGACGATGCTGATGATCATGTGATGACGATGTTGATGATCGTGTGATGACGATGCTGATGATCGTGTGATGACGGTGCTGATGATCGTGTGATGACGATGTTGATGATCATGTGATGACGATGCTGATGATCGTGTGATGACGATGCTGATGATCGTGTGATGACGATGCTGATGATCGTGATGCTGATGACGATGCTGATGATCGTGTGATGACGATGTTGATGATCGTGAGATGATGATGCTGATGATCGTGAGGATCCAGATGTTGATGTTGCTGTAGTTGTTCGAGTGCTGCAGAAGATAAAGACTCAGTACTGAAGATGTTGATGTTCCAGTATTGAAGATGTTCCAGTAACTGCTTGAGTTACTGATGATGTTGAGAAAGCTTCCAATGATTTATAGATGTATCATGTATGATGTTGATGACTCCTTGCTCGTGCAGATGCTGTTATAATATCCTTCTCGTTAAGGGGGAGTGTTGAGATATTGTAACTTCAAAGAATATTATATTTTTACTTTATTATTCCGGAGATGTTTCATTTCTCCGTGAAGATCTTATTGTATATCCGGAGATGTTTATTCCTCCGTCGGAATGTGGTAACTTGGGTTATTAGACTTCCCTAGTGGGGGTCGACCCTGTATGTGTTATATGGGTCAAAGGGTTATTAGACCCACCATGTGGGGGTCGACCCAGTCAGTTATAATGGGGTATTTAACCTAATGGTTAAATATGAGCCTACATGTACTTGTGTAAAATACATATCAGAGTAGTGTATAAATAGAGGAGGTGTGTTCCTCATTATACACACTCACTCACTTGAGGATAGCGCACTTGTGGAGGAGAGGTCTGCTATTGTGGAGGAGGAGATCATGTCTCAGGGTTTCATCTTTGTATATTGTTGGTCATCTATATTGAGGAAGCTTTGCTGGGTTTTCTACCCCATGAGGGTTTCCCAGGATAAATCTCTGTCTCTTGTGTTTATGATGTGCTTGTTATTTCTTCAGTGATCCTGTATATGCTATTATTGTGAAATGGAATGTAATGCTGCTATTTTCTATCTTAGCATATTAAATATTAACAATTCAAGCCTGGTTCAATTAATGAAGCATGTGTACAAGAACAATACCTAGAAAACATAGTTCAAAAGAAAGGACAACCAAGAAACTCAAAAGAGAAAGAGAGCCAATATACTAGTAAAGAGGGGAAGAAGAAGTGGAAGGGAAATGAGAAGAATACTACAGTCACAACACTTCAATGTAAGGGTATGAAAATACAATTGTATCCATTCTAAATTTGATGGTGAAACTGAATAAAAGTGTTGGAAACTACATCTAGAGTTGAATCCCAAGAACCACAAGAAGGACACCAAGAAGAAGAACCTTATGGCTATGATTGAAGTAACGAGTTAGAAAGCAACTTGGATGTGGATGAGAAGACTATATGTACTAAAAGGAAGAAGGAAGTGAATCTGAGTAGCATTCACCGTAACGAAGAGAAAGAGGTAGCGAAACTCTTCCACTTGGAGATCCAGGTCGAGAAGACAAAGATCGTTGCTTTATTCGATTCTAGTTCATATGAAAACATCATAGTAGAGGATTTAGTATGTAATATTTGATTCAAAGTACATGCTCACCCAAGTCCCTAGCCATTAGGATGGGTGCATAACTTAGAGTCACAAAATAATGCAAGATCAAGTTTGTCAATGTAAGTGCAGAGTATACCAATGAAGTGGAGGTAGATGTAGCACCACTGGATGTTTTTGATATAGTGTTAAGAAGACTCTACATGTATATGAGGGATGCAATCTTCATGGGAAGATCCAATCAATATCTCTTTATCGAGGACAGGAAATCCTCCGTTATCAACACACACAAAGGTAAATCAAATATATCTCTAGTAAGTGTCAACAAGAGAAAAAAATTATTAGTTCAAGTAGGAAGTTTGTATTGTTTTTCTTAAGAAAAAATTAACAAAGTGAATTGGTAAAAGTGAAGGCATACATGGAGGGATGTACCAAAGAGAAGAAAAATTAGTTGGAGATACTTTTGTACCTAGGAATATAGAGAATTGTTTCAAGAGCTTAAGGGGGTACCTGCTAAGAAGGATGTGGAGCACGAGATACATCTATTGCAAGATTCTTCATTGTTGAACATCAAACTATACATATAGTCTATCATAGAAGTAGGTGAATAGAAGGGGCAGTTGTAGAAGTAGTTGGAGCAAGTCATAATATGATTAAGAATCTCACCTTGTGGGTAACCTATCATCATAGTACCCAAGCAAGATGGAACTTGGAGGATGTGCATCGACTACAATTAATTACACAAGATCACACTTAAGAATCGTTACCCTATACCCAAGATTGATGATCCATTAAATTAGTTTCACCTTTATTAGTGATTCACCAAGTTCGATCTCAAATCAGGGTACCACCAGGTGTGAGTGAAGGAAGAAGACACCTAGAAGACCACCTTCAAGACTAGGAAAGCTCTATATGAATGGTTAGTAATTTCGTTTGCTTTATGCAATGCACTAGCTAATTTATGCATTTTATGAATCATTGTATGAACCAAGATGGTTGATATATGAAACTTCCAGTCTAAATACGAAATCCCGCAATAATCCATAAAGGATAATAAAAATTGAATAATGAATAATTGAATTGATTGATTTACAAGGGTAAATGTGCCCATATATATTTACTAAAGCACAGGGCGACACTTCATAAGGAGTCATGTGAAATCTAAGCCACAGTAGGATCTAGTAGCTAAAGATTACCTCACAATCAAGAAATTTGGCTTAGTATGAAAGAAAATAGTGTAAAAATAATTCTGGAAAACAAATGATAAAAAACTAGTCACAAATGATCAAAAACCAGTAACAAATGATCAAAAACCGTTGACAAAAATGATCAAATAAAAGGTTTATTATAATTTTCCAACCCATAAATGAGTTGTGAATACATTTATATAGCATTTGGAATAATTCGTTTTCCTTTGGAGGCAGCTACAAGTGGCTAGCTTACATTGGACCCCAATCCTCCCTAGGTTGATCAATAGGTTCCCAAATCACCTCAAACAACTACGAATTGTCAATGTGAACATTGGGTAGGCATGGGATGGAATTAATGATGGTCAAACATGTGGTGGTTAGGATTTGGTGGAGTGTAGGTGGCCAAGGATAGGCCAAAACAACCAAAAATGGCCAAAATGTCCACAAACATTGCATGGGTGCCCTAAGTCAAAGACAGTTCCTTAAAATAGGGAAATTAGGGTGCCTTAGTTCAGGTAGTAGTAATAAATGCTGGAGATGGCCATAAATAGGGCGCATAACAACTAGTTTGACTGGATTTTGGCCCAGAAGTGGTGGATTGTGTCATAATTTCCCCAACTAACTTCTAACAACCTTGTATTGTCATCATTAACCTTATTTTGGACCAATTAATCATCAAATTAATGCATGACTAAGGTCCTAAGGTGTAATAATGTTCTAACACCCCCCCATAAGCTAGACTTATGTAGCCAAAACAAAATATAAGGCCTTGGCAACTAAGGCTCAAGTCACCTTTTACAACAACAATTTTTATTAGTCCATGTAGCCAAGGTAAGGAGGAAAACCACATGAGAAATAAAACTTGCCCTCTAAAATGGACATGAAATACACCAAAATAACTGAACTACTCCAAAACTCAAGTAGGTGTGAACTCAATCAGATGTCTAGAGGAACCTTCTTCTTTGGGAGAAGTAGATGTTGCTCCCATTTTTGGATGAGATGATTGATCTCTGCAACTGTGGAAGCAAGTGCAAGTAGGTGCTCTTCAGACTTGATCACCATACCAAATGTAGCCAGAACAAATAAAAATGAGACTTGATGAACTTGAGAATCAATACCAAGCGAATGATAATGACCTCTGTCTTCTGTGCAACTCTGAGAACAAGTGCCAATCATAATCATGCAGTGGATAGGAAGCATGATAATGAGAGTGAATGCAACAAGTCCATACTAAAATCCAGACTTCATAGCATCCAATGTCACACCAAATTGTGAGCCAATGAGAGGCTCTGAGTGTGAATGAGCTGCAACAACTGACTGATGATCCTCATAATCCGGGTGAGAGAACAATGGGGTTTGTAGATCAAATCCAAATACTTGTAGATGGTCCAAATGCTTGAACTTCGAACCATATGAAGCTTGATATGCTTTAGGATTAAATCCAAGCAAATGCATGTTGTCTCCATCTTCAACAGTAGCTTGAGGAACTGTGCATGTGACCATGTAGGAAGTGAGAAGAGGCATGGGACCAAGGAGTGTGAATGCATGAACTCCAAGATCCAATATAGACTCCAAAATAACCAAGGAACCACAATCTTGCAGATAAGAAAACTCATAGGAAGAATGCTTGTCTTCTAGAGCAATAAATGATAGAAAATCCTCAGTAGAAGAAGTATGATAGGAGAACAATGAAAGGAGAGATATTTCTTCAACAATGCAAGCTCCATTTGTTGTATCTTCATCATTAGCAACAACATATTGTGCAATAGATGATGTCTCTTCACATTCTACTTCATGACATGTAGAGGAAGCATTCAAATCAAAGAGATCTGTACCAACAAGAACTTGTGTTGAATATTTTTCCATTTGATCTTCATGAACAACTTCATCAAAGAGAGTAGAGGCCGAATCATTAGGAGGGAGAGAACATGTTGAGGTGTCCATAGGCTCACTCCATGCACCATTCTTCTACTTATCAAGAGCCTTGTCCAAGTTGGACCATAACTCAAATGGATAGTTTGCAGAACCAATCAAGTAGTGCATACTTGGAGACATGGCTAGACACATAGCTCTGAATGCTTTGTCACAGTCATTTAGCCAATCATTTTTCTCTTCATTAGACAATAGTTCGCTCTTAGCACCAATGGACACATCATAGAGACCTTGTCTCTTGAGATATGCACACATTTTAGGCTTCCACTTAGCATAACTGAATGGATTAAGAAGAGAAACTTTTGATTCCATGTAGAAGTTGTTGTACCTGCAATGCAAACTCTCAATCACTATGGAGGGGATCCTAACTAGCTAATTCGAACCCTGCATTGATAGAAGGAACATTCAGGAGAGCGTCACATCCCGGTTAGACTCCAAAGGATTTCTCCAATGGCTTCAAGGAAAAGGCCCCGGGGACTTCTATGGTTTCTCCACTTCTTCTAGTGCACTTCTGAAGCAGTATTGGTTCGAATAAAAGCTCCAATAGCTTTGATACCATGTGAAATCTAAGTCACAGTAGGATCTAGTAGCTAAAGATTACCTCACAATCAATAAATTTGGCTTAGTATGAAAGAAAATAGTGTAAAAGAATTATGGAAAACAAATGATAAAAAACCAGTCACAAATGATAAAAAACCAGTAACAAATGATCCTAAACCAGTGACACAAATGATAAAATAACAGGTTTATTATAACTGTCCAAACCATAAATGAGTTGTGAATACATTTATATAGCATTTGGAAGAATTCGTTTGCCTTTGGAGGAAGCTACAAGTGGCTAGCTTACATTGGACCCCAATCCCCCCTAGGTTGACCAATAGGCTCCCAAATCACCTCTAACAACTACGAATTGTCAATGTGAACATTGGGTAGGCATGGGATGGAATTAATGATGGTCAAACATGTGGTGGTTAGGATTTGGTGGAGTGTAGGTGGCCAAGGATAGGCCAAAACAACCAAAAAGGGCCAAAATGTCCACATACATTGCATGAACGCCTTAAGTCAAAGGTAGTTCCTTAAAACAAGGAAATCAAGGCGCCTTAGCTCAGGTAGTGGTAATAAATGTTGAAGGTGTCCATAAATAGAGCGCCTAACAACTAGTTTGACTGGATTGTGGCCCAAAAGTGGTGGATTGTGTCATAATTTCCCCAACTAACTTCTAACAACCTTGGATTGCCATCATTAACCTTATTTTGGACCAATTAATCATCAAATTAATGTATGACTAAGGTCCTAAGGTGTAATAATGTTCTAACAAGTCATGTCTTATTTCTACTTATTGTTATTATATGCATTTATTATTTATTATTTATATTATACATATTTAATGCTTATTTATGTTTATAATAACTAATGCATTACACATTTTCTTATATTTGTTTGTTAAAGTATATCTAGTGGATATATTGGTTTATAGTGCTACATTGGTAGAGCATGTCTCTATCACAAGAAGCTGTTGGAAAGCTTGAAAAGCACCAATTGCTGGAAAACCTTAATAAATGTGAATGTGTTCAAGAGGACTTAGTGTATTTGGAGTATGTGATTGATGGAGGAGAACTTAAGATTGATCTTCCAAAGATGGAGGCCATCACTTAATAGACTAATCCTACAAATGTCACTAAAGATAGGACCTTTTGGGGGGCAACAAAATACCTTTGAAAGTTCATCACTTCCACTTCAATTGTGTTTGTGCCTCTCCATGCCACAATAGCTAGTAGTAAGGGGTTTCAATGGGTAAAGAATCAACAAAAAATCCTTTATAGAGATCAAGCCAAATATTAGTCAAGCACCAGTTCTTGCATTGCCTAATTTGCAGAAACCTTTTCAATTGAAGATCGGTGCAAGTGGGTATGCTAAGGGAGTGGTATTGATGCAAGGAGGGATGCCAATATGCTATGATTTTAAAATGTTCCTCTGTGGCATCCTAAACTACCCTACATATGATAAGGAACTCAATGTATTGGTTCAATATATTATAAAATGGAAGGACTATTTGATGGGAAAGGAGATCGTCATTCATATTGATCACTAGCCACAGCAATGTTCATAGGCCGAGAGTAAGCTACAATAAAGATGACAATATAAGTGGATGGGAATTTTGTAGCAATTCCATATTATCATCAAATACAAGAAGGGCAGTACAAACAAGATGGAAGCTATGATCTCAAGGGCAGTACAACCAATATCACATCTTTGGGAACTCTTATGCACATGGATCTTTTCACCCATGATACATATAAGGAAAAATATATAGAAGATGAGGACGTGAAAGAGGTATTTCAACAACTACACAGCCCATTCCGTGTAAAAGAAGGTGACATCAAGGTTGAATATAATCTATAGGATTGGTTACTCTACAAATTGGACAAGCCCTATGTCTCTCAAGGAGAGATATTTAAACTCATGAGAGAGACTCACACCTCCAATGATGAAGGATGTTTGGTGTTGGGAAGACAAAAACCAACTTGCAAATGTATGTTTATTGGCCTTGAATGCAACATTATGTAGCTTAGTTTAACAAAGGATGCATACTTTATTGCATAAGAATGCGTAGTACTAGGAAGCGAGTTCTATACGATCCCTTACATGTTCCTTCAAGACAATAGCAAAACACCTCCAAGGATTTTGTGGGTGGTCTTCCAACCACCAGGAAGGGACATGCCTATTTTTTGTGGTAGTTGATAGATTCAACAATACGTGCATTCTTATACATTGTGAAACACTATGAAAGGCCAAGAAGAAGAAAACATGTTCTTTGAATAGGTATGGGTGCACTTTGGGATACCATGGAGCATCATTTTAAATATATATACTAAATTTCTTAGTACATTTTGGACTACAATTTGGGAAAATATAGACACTAAGTTGAGTATATGTACAACATTCCATCCACAAACAGATGGACAAATAGAAGTAGTCAACATGAGTGTGGTACAACTTCTGATGGGTTACAATCAGAGGCGTCCAAAGTATTGGGATGAAAATGTGAACTACATTGAACACTATTATACCGTATAACAACCAACACTTTTATTGGGAAGTAAAATTTTAAAACTTATTTTTATACTTGCAACCTTCACCTCTAGATGTTGTTTATGGATAAGAATGGGGAGTGAGGAAAGACACCCTGGGTGAAGCATTAAGAGATGAAAATAGCATTGTTAAGATTAGGTAGATCCATTTGCAAGTACAGGAAACATGGAAGTCTATCAAGGAAAGATACAAGGCCACACATGACTAACACATTGTTGGAAAACAATTCAAAATGGGAGATAGAGTATGGTTACACCTGAACAAGGAAAGACTACAAGGTCTTGGTAAAAAGATCAAGGCTCTAAGGTATGTCCCTTTTGAGGTATTGTAAAAAGTGGGAGATAATTCCTATAGACTTTGTCTAACCCCATACTCTCGCTTTGTTCAATAGCTAGACTATAAGGTGCTTTGTATATATGTACTCAATACTCTTACAACCATAGTTAGACCTACTTCTACCCTATAAAATGGCATTTATTTAAATGTATAGATTTGACATTATATATGGACAAGGTTGGTTATAGATCACTCATTAACTAGAATTTGTTTAGTTACTATGGTTTTGTTTAAGAATTAGATCTAGCTTGGTAAATTGAAATACTTTGCTTGAACTAGATATTACAATTTTAATTTTAATTGAAAGAATTAGTGGCGTCTCTCGTAAAATTTGTTATTAAGGTTAATTTTGAGTTCTATTTATCATTGTGAAGTGAATAATAACTCAAATTGAAGGTGACCACAAGGTAGTTAATAACATCTACAAGCTCAACTAGTGAAACATAAAATTAAATTGGTCTTTTAAAAGTTGTAATGAAATTTTAAAATGAAATACTATGAATAGAAACATAAAAGTGAGGGAATTGTACAGTAGAGTCAATTATTTGGACCTAGACAAAAGGCCTATATTCGAAGCCTAATACTATGAATCAAAGTCTAGAGGCCAAAGGATAATAGGATTAGTTCTTTGGGGTTTTAGTAATGTAAAAAATGAATAGTCAACAATGAAGAATTGGAATAGCATGATAATGACTATTTTGTAAAATGATAAAATAAATAGAACATGGATTCATGCTTGAAGCGAACTATGACAGATTGGAGCCGGGAGGACGGGAATGTTATGAGCGCGCAAATTGTATGGAGTGGAAGTTTCATGGAATGTGAACGGGTGGACTCTTTGACGATGCCCCTTCCAGTATACAACTCAGACTTGAAGACTTCTCTCTTTATCCTCAGCTAAGAAGGCAGTTTATTTATCGGCATCAAACTCATCCGATAGCCGCTTCTTTAGCAGCTATTTATTCTTCACCAATAGTTATTATTGATGAGGAAATACTAAATACAAATGATGATAACGAGGGATTTTTCTGTGTAATTTGTCATGATAAGATTCGGGTGGGGTGTCCAGCAAGGCAAAACATCTCTTCCATTCAACCTGCATCATGAAGTGGTTTTGCTGTCAACTTATATGCCCTTTCTGTAGAAACGAGTTTCAGTAGCTCTTCCAGTTATAACTATTTATCTTACCGTTTCCTAAATCATTATCAATTTATTTATTTAGTGAAAACATGATGTTGGAGCAAAGATGTTGAAACTGAGATCTAATGTGAGTGAAAGCCTAGTAATATAAAAAAAAGCAATTTTCATCTTCCATGCTTATAGAATCACATAGATGACAAATTTTTTCAGCTCAAGGTGTTTTAGGGGTTGTCCAATGCCCAATTTCAGTGTGAAGCTCATGAGATTTAGTTCTAATCTTAGCAATATCTTGATAAGAAAGAAAGATAGTTTTGATGCTCGAGATTAGGGTTAATGATCTCTTTGTAATATCAAAGCTTTCTTTTTACCTCTAATTCTTCTTTGCACCACATTTTTTCTTTGAAGATAGAAATAATAATGTAATTAATGCTATCAATATTTTGTAAAGTGGTAGTTTCATTAATCCCTCAATAATTTAACCAAGCTCACACATCTTTAAGCCATCCCAGCGCAATGCTTTTGACTGGACTTAAAAGCTATTTTAGGAAGTTGGTTAATTCTGTTGCTATGAATGGTAAAATAAACATTTGAGTGCACTTAAAAGCTATTTTAGGAAGTTGGTTAGTTCTGCTGTTATGAATGGTAAAATAAACATTTGAGTGCATTAACAATGGCTTTTGCACCTATGGGCTTGTTATGAATGTTTAACACAAACAACCTTAGGAACCAATTTGAGAATGCTCCAAATATTCAATCTCATACAAATGGTTCATAGTCTATGGATCTAGCCATCAGTAGGCTTCACCTTTACATATACTTCCGGTTTCT
This sequence comes from Larix kaempferi, assembly GCA_027924585.1. NCBI lineage: Eukaryota > Viridiplantae > Streptophyta > Pinopsida > Pinales > Pinaceae > Larix > Larix kaempferi. The sequence continues at coordinate 152,580 of BSBM01002303.1, read as the reverse complement.
AGCTAAATGTGGACTCTAACTTCAATAGCTAGATCTGGACTCTTACGGATAGGATTTTTATTTTCAATAATTTATAATGTAGGGTTTAGCACAATGTTACATGACAACATACACTTTGCACTTCAATGTCATCTCCTTGGTAATAAGATAAAAAAACAACTAATGGATTTTTAGCGTTTTAATTTGAGGCATTCTTTAAAAGGTGATTTTTTTCACATTATGCATTGTATGGGTGCAACTGTTTTGCATATAAGAGATATTGGTATCCTAAGTATTTTGAAAGTATATAATTAAATATACATAACAATTATATGAGGGTATATAATTAAATATACATAACAATTATATGAGGGTATGGTTTAAACTAAATTTGTTTGATAACGTTTATATAAGGAAGTAAATATTCTCTTTTGCATCATCTCCATCTATCCCCACACCAATTTATAAAAATAATTTAAAACTCGATTGTTGTGGTCAAAGATGTGGACTCTAACAGATAGGATTTTTATTTTCAATAGCTAGATCTGGACTCTTACGGATAGGATTTTTATTTTCAATAATTTATAATGTAGGGTTTAGCACAATGTTACATGACAACATACACTTTGCACTTCAATGTCATCTCCTTGGTAATAAAGATAAAAAACAACTAATGGATTTTTAGCATTTTAATTTGAGGCATGCTTTAAAAGGTGATTTTTTTCACATTATGCATTGTATGGGTGCAAATGTTTTGCATCTAAGAGATATTGGTATCCTAAGTATTTTGAAAGTATATAATTAAATATACATAACAATTATATGAGGGTATGGTTTAAACTAAATTTGTTTGATAATGTCTATATAAGGAAGTAAATATTCTCTTTTGCATCATCTCCATTTATCCCCACACCAATTTCTAAAAATAATTTAAAACTCGATTGTTGTGGTCAAAGATGATTAATGATGGTAGACAAAATGCAACAAAAACATCTATTGAATAACAAAGTTGTTGCTTATATACTATTCTTTCAAAGTATCATGCTTACCATCATGTTGAAGTGATCCACGACTACCATGAAGTAGTTGTTGCCCCTACTCATTCTTGGCAATCCCTTAAGAACGTCCAATAAAAATGATTCCAATGGTTTCCTTATGAAATGAATTGGAATATAATTGCCTCACTTTTGGTTTGTTAACTTTGGTATGATACAAAGAAGACAATTGCACATAGACCATGTCACTATTTATTCCATTAATCTCCGATAAAAATGCTTTTATAATTTTTTATCTACTATAAAGTGTCTTGATTTCTTAGAGTGGTGAACTTTGCACAACAACTAGATAACGTAATCTTCATAAGGAATACAAATAGTGCTCAATCTAAACACACTAGTACATTTGGACGGATTTTTCCATGAAATATTTCCACGTTTTGAACATTCGTGGATTAATACAATGAAATTTAAGATGTCTTTTCATTTTTTTTATCATGGCGGAAAAACCGTGGAAATATTGATGTGTTTTTAATTTTCAACGTACTTTTGTCTCTATATTGACGACCTATGGCTATCTTTGCACACCCGCCAAACCAATGCCAGCTTCCAATGGCTCTTGGCTTTTTACGCACGGATCAACTCATGCATTTGCTTGATGGATCGATGATCATCGATTTATAAATACATACTTTTAAGACAATTTTTGACACATTTGCTATATATATTCTTCATCTTTTAAACCTTGCATCTCTTCAAACTGTGCTCATGCCTTTTCGTTATCGTGCATCTTCAAATCTGATAATTAATCTTTTGTTTGTGATTCTTTTTATCTCATATTTTTAATCAATTAAAAAAAAATTCTTTGGATTTCTTAGGTCTGCGGGCTTCATCCATCTGGGCTCTCCCTATGCGGGAAACAACCCTATGCCCCTTGCCTCTTCGGAAGATTATGTGGGCAAGCACCTTGCGGGGATGCTTAAGCTCCTATGGCTTTAACTTTAGTTTCTGCAAGCATTCTTAAGCCCCTGCAGGCTTAACCTTACCTCCTGCGGGTATCCTCTAAGCCTCTGCGGGATTAATCTCAGCCCCTGCGGGCATCCTTAAGCCCTTGTGAGCTTAAATTCACCCTCTACAGGCTTTACTTGAGCCCCTGCGGGCATCCTTAATTAAGCCCTTGCGGGCTTAACTTCACTCCCTGCGGGCATCCCTATGCCTCTGTGGGATTAACCTCTACCCCTGCGGGCTTAACTTCACTCCCTGCGGGAATCCCTAAGCCTCTATGTGCTCAACCTCAGGCCCTGAAGACATAGATAAACCCTTGCGAGCATCCTTTAGCCCTTGTGGGCATTTCTTTAGCCCCTGCGGGCATAATGAAGCTTTTAACCCTTAATCCTTTTTATAAATAATCAAGTTTTTCTCTGCTTTTGGGAGACCAATAGCTCACACGTGAGAGCACCAAGGAGGGAACTGATACCACAGCTGGATGGCCAGATCACCAAGAAACATGCCCATGGATGTCATCTGGAAAAATTATCAACATAAGGGCACTCTTTGTTGGGCATTTCCAAATGCCTTTTCAACTCTCTGATCTTGACACTTGGCCAATTTGTTTTTAGTTCTTAATATGCAAAATAATATTTTTCCTACTTTTGGCAGCTTGATCTTTTGCATATATGACCATCATAAGGAAAATTGAAAGTATGGATGGATAGCCACCTCAACAAGGACCAGATCAATGCCACCTTTTGAACTTTTTGATACACACACATCATCTGGCGGGCATTTGAGAATAGAGTACCTCCAAAATGTTAATTCAATACTTAGACAAAATTGTCAAACCCTAGGTCAACATGATGAGATTTTTATTTTCATCACATTTGAAGTGTGAGACACCCAATGGGTAGAGGCCAACAAGGTGATTCCATCAAGACCAATTTCATCCTCTGAAGCTTCTTTCTCTATCCTCAGCGGGCATTTTACTGGAGTAGTGCAATTGAGTATGGGAGGCACTTTCGGTAGATCAATATCTTCACATACAGAAACTCTCTGGACAAACCATTGATATGGTTGGATGCACCATACAACATTCTATAAATCCATACTCTCAAAATGATTTAACACATCAACCACAATAGATGGCGGGAATTTTACTGAGGTGACTTAGGCAGCTTTAGTGATTTTACATTTAGACAATTTTTACACTTTCCTAGACTTGGTCCAATCTGCCTAAAACATTGTTTTGGAAGATCCATAACTTCTCCCTCAGGCACTTTCAAGTCAAGATGAGGGCATGGTAAGGTAGACAAAACACCAGCCTATAAGATGAACATATGGTGCGGGCAGTTTCTTCAACCTGCAAACTATGGCGGGCATTTCCCTAAGGCCACCTGAGCCAGTTTTCCAACACTTAAGTCATTTTCAAGAATTTCTCCAAAGTTTATCCTGATACTCTATTTTGGCAGACTTATAACTTTCTCTTCAAACATGCTTGAGGAAAAATGAGACCATGGTCAGGTAGACCAATCAACAAGCTACATCCTGACCATATGGTGCGGTCATTTACTTTAACCCATGAATAATGGCGGGCATTTTACTGAGGCCACTTAGGTAGTTTACTCCCTTTGGTGCAAAACAACCTGATACCTTGTTGTGGTAGACTTTTAACTTTGTCATCAAACATTCGTTTTGAGAACTTAGGCCATGGTAGGATAGCCCCTTCAACAAGCTACAACATAATAGTTTCAGATAATTTTTACCATTCACCTATGAGGTATGATGTGCATTTCCCCAAGGCTATTTGGACCAATTTTCCAACACAACCATTTTTTACAATGTCTAAAACTGCTTGAACCCTTGTTTTGGCAAATCTATAAATTTGTCATAGAGCACTCTTTTGAAGAAATGAGGCCATGGTTAGATAGCCTATTCAACAAGGTATATACTGATATGATGGTATGGGCATTTTATTCAAACCATGAATTATGGCGGGCATTCTCTTAGAGCAGTTTTGACGATTTTTTCAACACTTAGCCATTTTTCATAATCTCTAAAACTGCTTGAACCCTTGTTTTGGCAGATCTATAACTTTGTCATTAAAAATATTTTGAATAAATGAGACCATGGTTAGATAGCCTATTTGACAAGGTATATCCTAATATGATGGTGCGGGCATTTTCCTCAAACAATCAATTATGGCGGGCATTCTCTTAGAGCAGTTTTGACTAATTTTTCCATACCTAGTCAACTTCCAAAGTTTAACAAACTTTCCATTCCTCTGCGGGCATCCTTATGCCCCTGCGAGATTAACTTCACCCTCTGTGGGAATCCCTAAGCCCCTGCGGGCTTAACTGCAGCCCCCGCGGGCATCCTTAATCCCCTGCGGGCTTAACTTCACCCCCTGCGGGCCTCCCTAAGCCTCTGTGGGATTAACCTCAGCCCCTGCGGGCATAGATAAACCCTTGTAGGAATCTTTTATCCCTTGTGGGAATTTCTTTAGCCCCTGCGGGCATAATGGAGCTCTTAACCCTTAAGCCTTTTTATAAATAATCAAGTTTTTCTCTGCTTTTGGGAGACCAATAGCTCGCACGTGAGAGCACCAAGGAGGGAACTGATACCACAACTGGATGGCTAGATCACCAAGGAGGGAACTGATACCACAACTGGATGGCTAGATCACCAAGGAACATGCCCATGTCATATGGAAAAATTATCAGCACAAGGGCACTCTTTGTTGGACATTTCCAAATTTCTTTTCAACTCTCTGATCTTGACACTTAGCCAATTTTTCTTTAGTTCTTAATATGCAAAATAATATTTTTCCTATTTTTAACAGATTGATCTTTTGCATATATGACCATCATAAGGAAAACTGAAAGTAATCTTTTGAAGAACTGATACGATGGTTGAATAGCTTATTCAACAAGGTACATTAGAGACTTTTTGGATAGCCTATTCAAACCCTAGCAGCTAATCTTTCTCATCAGTCACCTCAAAGGTCTGTCAGGGTAAGGTCTTGCACATGGTCTTGGACAGGGTAAGGTCTCGAGTCTCTACTCTCGCATAAGGTCTCTGACTGGTAATGTCATATAACCCTCTTTGCAGTACTTTGATCTTTAATTTATAGGCTTGTGGATATTTCTACCAATCCCGGTGTTCAGGGTTTTTTTGTTCATTTTCGCTCCTTTAAATTGTTTATGCCCCTATTCCTTGGTTTTTGCCCAAAATGTTGTCTCAAATAGGTCTGTCTTCTGCGGTTTTTCCCTCCACTAGCCCTCCTCATCGTTTGGTTGTTCCCTCACTGGCCCTCCTCATCGTTTGGGCAAGCACCGTATTTCGACCAGTGCTCTGGTTAGTGGAAGCGAGCTCATGTACGAGAGGATTTGTTACAACAATTCTTCAGAGCTATCTCCGTGTTATATAATGGCGGAAGGTAGCAGTCGTGGCCCTGTTGGAAGGACTAGCGCCATTGATGCACTCAGTCGAAGAATGGAGAAGTTAGAAAAGGACACGGAAGAGCTTCGGAAGAAGCTGGAGGGGAAATGTGACAAAGAGGACCTGGAGTCCTTGAAGAAGTCAATCGAGGATATCATGGAGCGGAAGTTCGCAGGTAACAATGTCGAACTGATCATACAGATGCCAAGGCTTGATGATGAACAACGTGAAGCCATTGAACGTCTTTGGCACGAGGGGAGCCCAACGAGTTCTGTAGGTTTTGGACAGTCCGCTCCATCTGACAGCATGCCTTCGGCCTCAGGGGAAAAACCAATGGAGACTGGTTGAGGAAACCACGCAGCCCACCCACCACGGTTTTTGATATTTACTTGTCTGATTAGGTTTATTTGTTTCGTTTTCTGTTAATTTTCCAAGGCCCTTCTGTTGGTCTATATTAATTTTTGGTATGCACACAGCTATTATCGTTTTTGTAAAATAGAAGCTCATGTTATTGAGGTTCTAGGGATTAGGATTCTATCGTATTAGTGATATAAACATTTGATGTAATTAGCAGCAAATATTGGTCTATTTGGTATATAGTTGTATATCGACAATTGTAATCGAAAATATTGACGAAGATATATTAATGGATATAAGATTTATGTATATTCCTCTGGCATTTAAATTTATTTCTAAAAATTCTAGATATATCAATGGATATAAGATTTGTGTATATTCCTTGGGCATTTAAATCTATTTCTATAATTATTAAAACACTCTAGCCCTGCAAGTAGAACGCTTTGGTTAAACTTCTTGCTTGTGGTAATTTGTAGGATTACTTAATTCTTCCACTTCTCACTTTGCTACAAAGGCTAATAAGTAAAGCATGACTAGTTTCATAGTTTGCACATGAGCTGTTAGTTCAAGAAGAAAGCCTCTTTGAAAGCCAATTTGTAACAAATGGATAGTTCTATCGAAATATTGCATTATGAATTCTCAATATTCAAATCACTATAACACTAGTAACTATTTGTTGGGATTATGATTTGGTTTCTTAAATGTAGTGCAATATTATTTTATATTCTGTTAATTGTAATGTTGTGATTTCTCTGTTATTTGATTCTATAGTATGTATGTTTGACTATTCAAATTTAAAGCACATTACTAATTATAAAGTCATTAGGGTTCTATAAGTAAATTACCATCTTGTTGGAACAATTTCACAACTACTCTATACAACACATCTCTTGTTCTTTCAATCATAGAGCTGATTTATTATCAAAGAAGGGATTACATTTGGCAGATGGTATTCTTCAGGTTACCCCTTTCACTGATCACCATCCGGGGGAAATGTTTTATGTTCGTCTTTATTAATTAGGCTACCTTTTATGATCCATTTTGTAAAGTTGATGCATCCGCTTTAGGGTATTTTTGGTTAAGATTTCCTTTGTATCTGTGTTATTTTTATGATGTTATCAGCAGCCATGGTTATGGTGGTATATTACTGAACAATGGAAAGCATTATCGGATTTATTGTAAAAGACTGCATAGTTTGTTTTCAAAGATTCTATCCTTGGGATAGGTTTTATTGTATGTTTCTTTGATTCACTTAATGAATAACCAGGCACTTTATTTTCGTTGAAAAAAAAGGTTCTATAAGTAAATTAATCTTGAATTAATCTGTTAACTCATAACTCTTAGATCAAACATTAATCAATATTCCGAGAACTCTTAACTCTTATATCAAACAATCAATAAAGTCATTTTGGTTCTTTTCATGATTGGGCTTCATGATTGCACGCAGGCAGGGTTGGAAATTCATTTTATCTTTACCCTTCAAATAAAATTTTTATGACATTTTGAACTCTTACTTTAACCATCACAAAACGTTTAGTTTCAGAACATGCCCTTCAATAGTAAAGTGTTATTAAAGAAATTACCTTTCATTATTGAAATTTTTATTAAAGATTTTAATTTTCAATCTGCCAAATGTTTTATTTAGTTAATCTTATATTCTAAATATTAAGACTCATGCATGCAAGATGGATTCTCTCATTGACACTAATTTAGTTGAAGAAAACAAACAATTCAAAAATACATCATAAGAAGGCAACTTCCCTTAAAAAAAAAAATTGAATGAAAAATCATCCAAAAAATGTATATTAATGAAAAGCTATATATTGAAAAAAAAAGCTATGCATTTTTAAAGAGGAAGAATTAACTTCTTCGTTGTTTGGAGACATCTTGGGCTCCGTCAATTACCCTGTTTTAAAAATTACTTTAAATTGAATATTCACATATTTAGTTTGTATATTTATTGTTTATAATTAAACAAAAAATTACATTCATTTTACTCCTGAGTTAGTTAATCCAAACTTTTACCGCCCAACTGATATAAAATCTAAAGATGGAACTACATCAACTACTGCTATTGAAGTGACATCAATGACAACCACATTCAACAATAAGCTTTCAGGTGGAGGATTTACACACTTGACCATTGACTCATTCGCGATAAAAGGTCTATGTCCAAGAAGATAATGGCCTGCCAAAACATCCAATCAACACTAGCTTTTTAAACTACCAATTCAACACTAAGACAAAATTGTCAAACCCTAGGTCAAAATGAGGAGATTTTTATTTTCATCAACTTGGAAGTATGAGACACCTAATGGATAGAGTCCAACAAGGTCATTCCATATAGACCAATTTCATCCTCTGGGACCTCTTTCTCTCTCCTCGACGGGCATTTTTATGGAGTAGTGCAAATCAAGCTAGGACGCACTTTTGGCAGATCCATATCTTCTTCCTCAGAGTCTCTTTGGACAAACTGAGACCATGGTTGGGTAGAAAAAACACGAACCTAGAAGATTCCCATATGGTGCGGGAATTTTCTTCAACCCAAAATATATGGCAGGCATTTCCCTGAGGTCACTTGAGACAGTTTTTCCAACACTTAGTCATTTTCAAGAAATTCTTCAAGGTTTATCCTGAACCCCTGTTTTGGCAGGCTTATATCTTTCTCCTAAAAAATTATTAAGGCTAACTGATACCATGACTAGATAGCCACTTCAACAAGCTATAGCCTGGTATGATGGTGCGGGCATTATCTTCAAACCATGAATTATGGCGGGCATTCTCTTAGGGCAGTTTTGACTAATTTTCCCATACTTAGTCATATGGAGGGCATGATGATGATGATGATGATGATGATGAATATGATGATGATGGTGGTGGTGATGAAGATGATGATGATGATGAAGACGATGATGATGAAGATGATGATGATGGAGATGATGAATATGATTATCATGATCATGATCATGATGACGTACTTGAATATATACGATGATGATGATGAAGATGATGATGATGATGATGAAGATGATGATCATGATAATGGAGATGATGTTGAATTGGATGATGATGATGATGATGGATATGATCATGAAGATGAAGATGCTGATGATGATGATGACGAATATGATGATGATGATGATATATAATGAAGATGTTGATGATGAAGATGATGATTATGATGATGATGATGAAGAAGATCACGATGACGATCGATGATCTGACAACGTCGATGATGATGATGACTATGAAGATCATGATCATGATCATGAAGACAACGATGATGATGGTGATGACAATGACAAGGATGATGATGATGATCATCGTCGTTGTTGTCATCATCACCATCATCTTCCTGGTCTTCATCATCATCAAAATCATGATCATGATCATGATCATCGTCATCGTGATCATCGTCATCATCATCATATTCTTCCATTTAATCCTCATCGCATAATCATGACTAAGGATTATTATGCATGCACATCCTCACCTTATAATATCAATTGGTTCAAGGTGCAGAGACAACCATAAATTATCAAATTTGTCAAGACGCAAAGAGTAAGAGACAACTATAAGTAAGTCTTATATTAAATTTACCATATAAGTCTTTAATTTGCACTATCATCTAAGATTTGACACGTTGGATTGTTGTGATCTTCTTATAACTCCTTACCAATGTGACTGTAAGGCTTCTTTGATGGTGAAGTCCATAATTTCAAGTCTTCTTCCTCATTATCATGCCTTTTGGTAAGACAATAAGGAGGGAAGTGGCCCGCATTAGCATGGAAAACAGTTTCGACATAGAGCTAGATACATTAATTCTTTCATTAAATAACTTAAATTTCATGCCAGTGACTATGAACTCACCGAATTGTGGATTGGTAAAAAACACATCAAATTTTAGAGCCTCGAGCTCTTAATTACTCATGTATCTAGAATTTTCGCAAATCGAGCCATTAACAAACTTCTTTTGTTGTTCTGGTTCAATTTAAAAGGTAGATTGTCGAGACTCAAACATGTAGCAAGTTGCAAGGCTCTAGTTGATTTAGGATTGATTCCATTTCCCCTCCATCCCATACCTGTATGTTGTCGCGACAAGTGTTGAACAACAAAATTTGATGTCCAGGCCCTTATGATGCTAGTGTTGCTACCTTGGTTGTTATGGAGGATTATTTTTTAATGTTTTCTTGAGCTATGCATTGTTTTTTCTTAGGCTCCTAGTGTCCATGATTCTTACATCTCTCAAGCTTGGATGGTTTCCCTCTCTCCGGTTTGAATTAAGGTTTTGGTTGGTTTTATATGTAGATTTTGGTTGTAGGTTTATTATAGCCTCATTTTGCTTAGTGGTTCTTTTTGTACATAGTTAACAGTAAGTAATTTTCTCAGCAGTATGCATAAGATCATGTAGATGCCCCAATATGGTTATTGCATAGTCTAAGTAGTTTTTCTGTATAATGAAGTGTGGTCTAACCCAAAAAAATACAACAAAATAGTTGTTATTTTAATGAACCGTAAAATTAATGTGTTCAAATTCAGTTTTATTAAAAAGATACCATTTTATCATGTAGATATTCATGAGTGCTCAATTGTTTAAGATTGTAAAGATTTGGATGGGAAATATTTGTGTTTTGCATTTTTGGGGGGGAAGGGTTTAGTTAATTTATACTTTCCAATTGAAGTACAATTAATTAAATTGCCCTTCATCTTTGAAGGGCTCCAAGAACAAATTCCCTTCCAATAAAAATTAATACCCACCTTTCAAATTTGATCACTGCTCCCGCGCACTAGCTCATTAGCAGCATCCAGAGCAAAACAACAAAGAACAAGTTCACTCCCGCGCACTAGTTCATTAGCAGCATCAGAGCACTGATAATTTGATGAGTAGAGCAGTGGTAAATTGAGGAGCAGTGGATACCAATCCATAGGATACCGTCGTTCCCAGGGGAGGAAATCTGGTGGCAGTCCAGAGGATAACAAAGGGCCCAATGATTTCGGTAAGCCCATCAACCCTAGTAACGTAGGAATTTGGGATAAACCCACGGCTTTGACTGTTTCCACACTAAACACAGACGTTTCACTGTTTACTTCATTTTTTCTGAGGGTTTATATGAAATATAGGATGTATTTGAGGGGAAAAATGACCCATGACGGGCATTTTTCCGGTCAAATGCCATCCCTAAACCCATCCATCCCCCGTTTGATAGAGAACGGGCATGGACCCTACCATCATGACCAAACAAATTCAAGATTTCCATGTTGCAAAACACCGTAGCGATGGTAAGAAAATGGTCTTGGGTAGTGTAAGACGATTCATGATCCAACATCATCCTATCCGCGTCCATGTGCAAAACCACTCAAAACTACCTAAAATTGGTCTAAATTTGGTGACATTTCACCTTGTTATCCTATTTTAAAAAAATCAGGCATGGAGGGAGGGAAAAATTCTCCATTTTTTGTGATTTTTCTTGCATGGAGAGAGGGGAAATGATGTCTAGAATCCTCCCCCTCCAACAAGGTTGATTCTTATCATTTAAACCCTCTCCCCATAGCTAAAATCACTAACAAACTGTTACAAATTTGTCCAAATCCTTTACAATTTCAAACATGCATGGTAGGGAGTGGGAGTCATACCCAATGCTATTCCACCTCATTTCATGCTTGAAATTAAAAAAAAAAACATGGTGTGTTTTTTGCAAAATTGATCTAATCTAGCGTAATTTTGGATAATTTTTTGCATTGGCCCACTTTCCCTCCACGTATGAAATTGCATGAAATTTGGAAAAAATGGGCAAAGGATGGCCAAATTTGGTGTAAGTTAAAGCGTTCTAAGCTATTCTAAGGTGCTATATGATATCGGTTTCTAACTGTTTAACATTGTATACCAAGAAAGCATACAGAACCCCCAACCAATCAACCAATATGTTATTGGAAGACACCACTTTCATGTGGTTGTCTCCGTTGGTATAAGGGTGCAAACACGAAAATGGGTAATACATTTGCTTGTTGACGATTAAATTTGTAAAGTTTTTTGTTCATTCAACTTCAAGCAATCAAAACTCATATCTACATTGAGAATTTCACTTTGAATCAAAAAGAAATTTTGTAGAGAATTATGTTACTCCATAGTCATTTTTCTTTTATGGACATGATGTTATAAATTTCATGTGTATTAACTGCATGCACCTAAAATTTTTGGCAAGGATAATGAGTGAGTAATACACATGGCCACCTAGTTTTTAGATATAATTATTCATTTTAGGGAAAAATATGTGTTAGCTTTTTGGGATTACTCCAAAAGTGTTCTCACCTTGGTAGATGGGCAATAGGTCTCCTTGCCCTTGGTTAGCAATATCAATCTCTCGGTTTGGGTGGATGCTTGGCCTTGGTTAGCAATATCAATCTATCGGTTTGGGTTGAGGATACTTGGGTTGAGGAGGATACTTCATGGAGGTTGGTGATGGAACCAAGGACCTATGTTGAGGAGGAGAGTTGGACCTTTGTGACCACGTTGTCATACAATAGAGTACCATTGCGCACATGTAGCACATAGTTAGAGAAGGAGTAACTTGCATGAGGAAACTTGCATATAAAACCACTATGGAAGAGGGAGTGTTAGACTAACATCGCCGAGTTTCGGTGGGAAATCCCTGAATGAAGCAATATGACCACCGCCCATTCCAAATTGAATCCCCAACATAATCTATATGATGGGGAACCCCATACCTCTTTGCATGCATTAACTAGTCAAGTGGCCTAAGAAACACAATTCTATATCCGTGTTGTGAGAAAATTCCAAATCAAATCAAAACGTGTCTTATACTTAAAAATAATTCAAATATAAATAACTCTAAAAGAAATTACACCTTTGAGAGAAAAATAGCTTTTGATAACGTTTTTGGGAAGAAATAACTTTTGATATTAAAACATTACAAGTAAATATATTTGTATGCTAAATTATATCCACTTGGTAACTTATATTCTTGTTTTATCGAGTGTAGGTACCACCAAATAGGTATATGTTAGATCTATCTTCCTTGAGTGATGATGAAGATATACTCGGAGAGGTTGAAAGTGAGACCTGTTGTACTAGATCTAGCGGTTCTATATCAACTAGATCTGAAAAGGTAAGGAAATGATTTTGTAGATGCATGCTGAGAGCATAGGTGACATTGAGTTGCCCTTGAGGTATAGACATCTAGTGCAACGATGGGTACCTAAAAAGCTACCCCAAGTGGACACAGATTTATTCATCAATGGGAGGATGTATCGCATTTCTCCTTCGTCCTTACATGGATTGGGGCTATTTTCCATGGATGGCATAAAGGTCTGCTATGACACTGTAACTGAATTGATGGAGTATGTTAGACCATTATAAAAATACAATAACTGGTTGATCTTGGTCCAATATACTCGAAGTATGAGGAGATACGGAGTTGCCGCAAATTATATACAACTAGTAGAAAACAATAAAAGCAAAGGGGCGACTATGTATATTGATGGGAGACCAAAAGCATCCGGAAATGTTGTTGGCTTTATAAATAGTACACGGACAGTGACAACAACTAAGCAACCGAATTGCAAATTTGAGACAAGCGAAGAACATCGTATATTTGTATGTGCAACAAAACCAATACTTCCAGGTGAAGAGTTGTTGATTGATTACAACTTAAATCGAATAGATGTAGCTTCCACGGTCCAAGGTAACCATGGAAGGTCACACGCTATGCCTCATCAATTAAATGCTAAATATAGTAACTAAGCATGACTACAAAAGCTAAATGTTTCTATTTTTTCTGTTAACATTCGATTTCCACTGAGGACATTCCCTTTTTTCGTGCTTATTATGAATATTTCCATGTGATAACATTCTTATTACATTGCTATGCTTATCTCATTTTTTTTATGTTACAATTATTGACTCAACTTTTACTGATTGATTTATTTTGTCAGGGTGGCAGCAATGGAAAGCCACATTCTACTTCCACGGTCCAGGGTGACCGTGGAAGGTCACAATCTATGCCTTGTGAGGTAAATATTAAATATAGTAAATAAATATGACTACACTAACAAAATGTTTCGATTTTTTCAGTTAACATTCGATTTTCATTGTTACCATTCACTTTTTTCGTGCTTTATGGTACTTTGAGCTCTGTTTTGGCACGGCTGATCTAGAGTTTTCCGGAACACTTATCCATTGCTTGTCCTCAACTTCATGCTTTCCAAGTCCATGTCACCTTGTTCTCCAATGCCATGTCTTGACTTCTTGCCATGTCATCTTCTCTTTTGTCTTGTCACCTTGCCGTGTCATCATTCTTCTCTTCATTTGTTCATGTCAGCATTTGTCATTACTTCAAGCTCAACAATTTATTCATGATTGCTTGCCTTCTCCAAGTCCTCATCCTTCTTGTGCTTATTCTGAATATTTCCATGTGATAGCATGCTTATTACACTGTTATGCTTATCTCATTTTTTTTATGTTACAATTATTGACTCAATTTTTATTGATTGATTTATTTTGTCAGGGTGGCAGCACTGAAAAGAAACATTCTATTTCCATGGTCCAGGGTGACCGTGGAAGGTCACATTCTATTCCTCGTGAGGTAAATGTTCAATATAGTAAATAAATATGACTACAATAACAAAATGTTCTGATTTTTTTAAGTTAACATTCGATTTTCACTGTTACCATTCACTTTTTTTGTGCTTATTGTGAATATTTCCATATGATAACATGCTTATTACACTATGGCAGGGGTCTGCTCAATGCCATGGAGCAGGAAATCTATATTCTCCTTTGGAGGTAAAAGTAAATATTATTGCCATATCTCATTTTTGTTTATGTTACAATTATTGACGCAACTAAATATAGTAACTAAATATGACTACAACAACCAGAAACTCCAACCCCAAAAGATTTCCATGTGACAACATGCTTATTACATTGTGGCAGGGGACTGCCCATGTTCGTCATGAAACAAAACACGTGTCTTCTGTTGGGTGTGTTATATCTCTTCACATGGTGGGTGCGTGTACACCACGATCCCCTCCCCAGTAGTGTATCCTGCGGGGGGGGGGGGGGGGTAGGCCGCCAGGCCCCCCCTCCCTTCGTTTCAGACCGTTAGGTTCTGAAATGAAATGGAGGGGGATGTTAGGCCCCTGGAGTCCGCGCGGAGCGCAAAATTTTTTTGGGATCTTTTTGCTTTTTTGCTGTTTCAGCCCATTGTATTCTATCCAATCCCGGTAAAGGGATTAGGGTTGTAACCTAATTTCGGGTAAACGAATTAGGGTTTTAGATGCTGCAAATACCATATATTGTATTGTAAATGGTTAATAAAACATATAATGAAAAGAGTTGTGCGGCTCTAAGTTTTGCTGGTTTTTTCCCGGTTAAGGGTTTCCAGGTGAAAATCTCTGTGTTATGCGTGTGCCATTGTGTATTTTCTGTTATTGGTTAAGAATCTGTATGAGTTTTTACTGCACTGTTAAGGTTTAAAACTATCATCCTCTACTTTTGAGGTGAAAATAAATATTATTGCAAGATCTCATTTTTTATTATGTTACAATTATTTTCATAATGTTTATTTAATGATTTATTGTGTCAGGGTGGCGCCAGTGGAAAGGCACCTGTTGCTTCCATGGTCCAAAGTGACCGTGGAAGGTCACACTCTGTGCCCCTTCAGGTAAGTCTTAAATATAATAACTAAATGTTTTTATTTTTTCTGTTAACATTCGATTTCCACTGTTGACATTCACATTTTTCTGTGCTTATGATGAATTATTGATGGATTTATCGTGTCAGGGTGAGGAACGTGAAGAGGCAGCTGCTGCTTCCACGGTCCAAGGTGACCATGGAAAGTCACCCGCTGGAAGTAGATCAGTACGGGGTGACCGTGGTAAGTCACTAGCCACAACACCGCATCAGGTAAGTGTTAGTTCTTAATAGTAACTAACTTTCATTACAATAACAATGTTTGAATGATGTTAAAATTATTTTGCTTAATTTTATTATTTGATGAATTTAGTACAGTGCACTTGATCTGGGTGATGAGGAGCTTGAGGATGAAATTTATTATTCGATAGACCCAATAGAAACTATAAAGAAGTCCCTGAAAAAGGAAAACATAGAAATGATTGCCTTGGCTCGCACAAGGCCCATGGCACAGGGATCAGAGCAAGGATTGAAGAGCTGAAAGAACAAATAAAATCTTATGGGGTAAGTGGCATCTTCACATATTTTTTTAAGCTATGACATGATTTCATATCTGATATTCTGTTTTCTATTTTTCCAAGTGATCTGATATAGTAAATTTTTTCATTTGTAGGATTTTTTACGACTCGTGACTAGAGAAACTGCTGAGACAGGTATAGGTAGCAATGATGCTCCAATGCAGCAACAAGGTTGACGAAGGAATGTAACAATGAGGCTTTTTGACACTCCTGCGGTTGGCCTCGAATCCATTGACGAGGGCACTGATTTTGATCGGCATGACATGCCGGAGCATGATGAGACGGAGCCTAGGACTCCACATGACTCTGGAGATGAACGTATTGTGGATGACCAGGAAACTTTTCCTGGAAGAGCATGAGTTAAAAGCACCGGATCACTAGATTTCACCTTTCTGGTGGATGACGCTTGTGTTCCGATCAAGGTTCAAAAGATTGCAGGTATTTATTAATTAATTTATTCATTTTAATCATGAAATTGAAATGGACATACGTTGAAATTATTATAAATTAATGGATTACACGTTTCTGCAGGAAACAATGTTTTCTATAGGAATTTGAATGACAAAGCATTGGATATGTTTGGCCCCACCATTCGCACATGGTGGAATATCCAAGATAGCGCAAAGAGAGATGAATTGATAGACCACATGGTAAACTTGTTCGGCAATACATTCAACAGGAAAGTGGTTGCAATGTTAGCTGGCGAGAATTTAAAATATACCAGGGCCTAATATAGGGATAAATTGCAACTTGACCTCAAGCATGAGCGCCCTCCCATGGTTCCAGAGAAAGAGTGGAAGGAACTCATAGAGGATGCAAAGGAGAACTTGCTAAAAAGACAAGGAAAACAACCACGGCCTGGAAAAGCAAGGTACAACACATATCATCTTCTTAGTGAAATATGCTCATTTATTTTTTTCTTTTTTGTTTTAAGTAAGAATTCTGATATCTAACATTTTTCAAAATTTTCATATATGGGCTACCTGACACCTCCAAAGCCACCAAGGCTAGAGTGGAAAATCACGGGCAACATAGACTGGGCCAGGGTGGCTGTAGAAAGCTAAGAGCCCAGATCATAAGAATTAAATGATTAACTGTGGGGAATATTTATTTGACAGTAGCGAACAAATATCTATTTTTGATAATGAAAATTTTAAATGTGTTATGCATTGCAGGGAAATACATTCCAAGATGTTTCCACCGAGGAAGACCTGAAGTTTGGTTTCAAGTATGGTTTTAAAAGTGTTATTGAATATCGGAAAAGCTTGGGGCAGAATCCAATCTCCCCAACGACGTAGATGCAGGTAAATAAAATGAATAAGGACATCATTGTAGTATACTATTAAACTCTATTCAGTTTTGATTATATCACCCATAACTAAATATTTATGTTTTCTTTTAAGCAACAATGCAACCGAAACAGTGAATTTAGCGCTACTCAGCACGAACCAACTAATGTTGGGCTGTGCATGTCCCATGATAGTGGGGAGCAGAGTAGCCATTTTGGTATGTCTGTTTTGGAAATAGAAATATCCACTGTGATTATAGATATTTATTTCTTAACGTATACTTATAAATTTTCTTCTTTCAATGGAAGACCATGTAGCTCAGGAGGGTGAACTTCAAGAGGAATTAGCAAGTAGAGAAACAATTAACACACCATCTGTCACAACTGCACAGACAGGTAAGGAGCAATATTGTAATTTTAATCAAAATAATGAACTATTAATTTCAATAATATTTCAACATATCGATATGCCCATTTTCGTGGTTGCAGTTCATCCCCTTCAGAACTTCCTCCACGCCCTACTCAACGACGTAGAAGAAGTTATATGATACATGATGGCATGGAAACACAAACACTAGCAAGACATGGCTCTGTAGATATTCCACCAAATGATGATGATAATACCCTAATCGCCAGTTGTTATAATGCAAAAAAACAGAAAACAAAGAAAAAATAGATGTATAAATTCGTGACTTGTATTTGGATGTATATCAATGTTGTTCAATGAATTACCTCATTATGCTTCAATGTTTTTCTATCTATATGTTTTGATGACTAGCTTAGTTATGCATGAATGTTTATATGTTTTCTATGTAAACAACATCATTTATTGGGTAAGGGGAATTGAGAGCGATGTGAGGGGGGGAGGGGCCAACTGAGCTTCCACCTTCACGTGGTTGGCCCTGTTCAATAGAGAATATAAAACTATTCTCAAAACAGAGAGGAGCTCAATAATGTATAAATACTCTTTTATTACTATGTATTAAAGATGGTTGTAAATTTTTAATTGCATGTCTATTTTTTAAAATATTGTTAATAAATTTAACATTTCATGGTTCATTGATTTCTACAAGACTTTGTAGTAGGATTTAAATAACTGTTTATTTGCTTATATATTTACTCATATAAAAATTCTGTCTTTGATGATTTATGCGGGTCTTGGTGATGGAAATGCATCTTGTGGAAAACTCTTATCAAGTTGTATGGGCGAATGGATCTAGCGAAAGGACAATGATAAGGTAAGGGTTTTGACGTGTTCTTTATCCTTAATGTGTTTGTCTTTATCCTTAAATTCTATTTCATTCTATTAAGATACATATATAACATCTTAGCCAAAGGAAATTGCTTGCATTATGTGGTTTCTCTTCTTCCTTTAAATTTGATTTAAAGGAGAAAAGTATTATATTTAGCTTAAGTTCAACACCACAAGAAACCATCAAATCAACCTACTTAAAAAATTATAAAAAAGGGAATACTGGGAGAGTATCATCAAGTCTGGTGTTTCTATTTCTCACGTGAAGCTCAGTACATGCCTTAGGAAATTAAAAACAAAATAAGAAATATATGAGAACTATAGGTCGAATCCAAGAACTCATAACTCATTATCTGTTTTTTTGGTCTTCTTGCTGGTTGATACCTCTACCTGAGAATGTCTACCCTTCAACTACCCCCAATTAGGATCCAAGGCTTGGTGATTGTCTGTCGTGTTGGTAGCTTGCTACTTTGGGCTAGCTGATTCATCTCATCTACAATTGCCTCTCTTATTCGCCATAACATTATCCATGGAAAACTAGTATCTGTGTAAATTTAGCATCATGTCAAGGATGTCCTTGATTTCCTTCCAACCCTTATTTTCTCCATACTTCCCACTTTACTCCTACTGAGTTTTATCTCAATCATTTTTAAATGAATGAAAACTTGAGGATGAGGATTTGAATTTATCATCTGAGTTGCAGGCATTAATATAGGAGGGTGGTGAGATAGATAGGTTACACATGCCTTCAATACGTTATCCTTGCATTTAGCATAGTTTCCTAATGATAGATAATTCCTTTTATTGTGTTTCCATGCAGCCGAGTCGTCCCTATTCCTCATCAAGGTGTGATCATTAGCCTTAGCACTTGTGAGTGTGTGGTTTAAAAATATAGTGAGAGAGAAAGAAATATATTTTATATTAACATCCAAAGATGACCAAATGGGGTCAATGAGAATTCCAATTTCATCATCATCAAGTACAAATACTATTAATCAAAGTTCCAATTGCAATGCATGAGAAAGTAGCCCAAAAAAATCACACAAATATGTTTTGCATTTTTATGTTTGTATCGTATGTTTGTTATTGTATTTCTTTTGTATTAGCCAAATCATCTTCTATATTTATTTTATATTGTGAAATTTCCTATTTGGATACATAAGTTCTTGGACTGTAGTGATGATTGATTTTTATTATTGTAACGTTTATGTATCTATAAAATTTGAAGGTTTCTGGTTTTGGGTTTATCAGAAGCCAACCAGTAAGTGAAGAAGGATTCCTCACTCTTGGTCAAGATGGAAATATTCAACTGGGAGATCGAAAATCAACAGTCTGGATGGATGAGACCATAATATTGTTTTTTGAGTTAGGGGTGATGCAATATTTAGGCAATATTGTTCTCTACTTTGACTCAAACATTGTTTGGCAAAGTTTTGCATCTACAATGGACAGACTACTACTAGGACAAGAATTGACACAATCTTTAAGCCTAACCAGCTGTAATTCTTCTACAAATGTATATATACGCTATTAATTTCTCAAAATGATGAAAAATCTAGAATCTCTAATGATTGAATTGAATTACAATATCCCTTAAGAATATTTCAATTATTCATACTCGCTAGGGCCCAATAAAAGCTATGTGATTGGTTCTGTGGTTGCTTTCCTCAATCTGTTTGGAATTTTTATCATTAACTATGGTGAGCCCTTCATAAATTGATATGTCTATATCTTCAAAGGTAGAAGATAAAGTGATGTTATTACATGAGGAGTGTCTCCAAGGAAATTATGATATGGTTTCTAAACTACAAATTGCATGCCCAACTGTGCAACCTACTTCTCAGTGCCAAAAGGTAATTTATGATGATTTTTTTGCTACATGAGATAATTCCTAGTAATAGAATAGAAATAAGTTGTCAATTAAGTAAAAAGATAATATTACAGAGCGACTAGGGATGAGGGGTCAATCCCAGCATAGCAAAAATAGCTGAAGCAGCAAGAGTATTACAAACCATCTTGCCTCCAAACAGAAAGTTGCCATCAGTGGCACAGCCAGAGAACAAAGGATTATCTGAACATGGATTATCTGAGCATGGATGCAAAATTTACAGAAAACCAGAGTGAATCCAACACAAAAACTAGAGCGGAGAGACCTGGTCCTCTCGTCGAGCTCCAAAGATGTCATGTAACAATTTACTCAGGCAGGAAATCTTCCAGGATGGGGCAGCACCCCGGAAAGTCATCCTCCTGCAGCTTGATAGGAAGCGACTCAGTCTTCCTGGCAGCCAGGAGGTCCAACTCGATGTGGCTGCACAGTCGTTTGCAGGGCGGGGAGCCCATCGTGGAAGGAATCAGAAAATGCACAGGAGGAGTAGCAAGCAAGGCAGGGGAAACTAGAAAAGGATCTCAGATATTCGTAGCAGCAGCTGCGACCGACCCTTTAGTTGGGATGCTAGAGACACAGTTAGGGCCTCCTTCACCTTTTCCAGCAGAGTCAGGATGGACCGAGCTTCAGCTCACGATAGCGTGTTGGCTCCAGGAGAAGGTGGCGTCGCGATTAGCCAGACTCTCATCCAACGCAATGAGCTTGGCCCCGGTGGCCAGCATTTGGTTCCTTGTAGAACCCCAGTTTCCCAGCATATCATCCAAAATATTCCCCCACATGTTTTTATGAGCCAATAGTGGTTGATGGAGCCACCATTGGAGCTGGAGGCCAAGTGCTCCGCCACCAGCTGCCCCTCCCAATCTTCAATCAGGTTGCGACTAGAAAAGGAGACACCAGTATCAAATCCATCTCCAGAGCCTGGGGCGCTCTGGCTTCTACAATGGTTCCCACCACCTCGATGAGAAAGACCACACGACTTGGTCATGGAGGAAAGAGCCGTAAGGGTCTAGAACCAGAAGTGAAGCTGAATACAAGGGTGCAAAGAGCCGAACCAGAGGTTTGAAGAAGCAGACTGGGTGCCATCTGTGGTGTGCATAGTCCCGTTTGAATAGCGAGGAGACTGGAAGCCTTTGATGGTGTTCACACGAGCCATAATTAAGAGTAGAGAGAAGAATTGAAAGAGTCGAGAGCCGAAAGGATGGAAATATTGAATGCGCAGAGGGCCGATGTGCGGTCGAGCAGTACTAGGGTGGCATCCAGAGGAAATGTGAGGGGACTTGTGAATGAGAGTGCGTGAGGGGGCCATTAAACCACAAGTGTGGAGGTGGGCAGCTGTGGAGGCAGACAAATGGTAGGGAAGTTAGATGGGTGGGAAGACAGGTGTGGAGGTGAGTAGCAGCGTGGGAAAGCTGGAGACAGCGCAGGAGAATGCATGCGGCATTATGGGGATGGGCTGCGAGGATCCCTCTCCTCGTGCTCTCCACGTGCTGGGAGGATGGCCCCATGTGTCATGCTGACACCCGCAGCCGGGAAGCACCTGTGGGCATAAATAACAGCCTTGCAGGCATATTTAAAAAGGCGGCTGCCGACATTTTTGAAAAGCCATGCGGGCATCTTGGATGGCCCCATTGCAGGCATAAATCATAGCCTTGCAGGCATATTTAAAAAGACAGCTGCCAGCATTTTTGAAGAGCCATGTGGGCATCTTGGATGGCCCCATTGCGGGCATTGGTTGGAAGGTCTTATTGGCCCACTGCGGGCATCTCCATGAGGGTGTACGGGCATTTTATTGAAGGCCTGCAGGCATTTTTAAACAGCCCATTGCGGGCATTTTCAGAGTGACCATGAAGAGCAGTGTGGGCATTTTGAGAGGAGACTGCGACCATTTTGTAATGACCCTTGCGAGAATAATAGTGGGGTCCATGCGGGGATAAAAATGGAAACCATTGGGCATGAAGACCGATGATGTGGCTAAAAGACCAAATATATATTTATATATATTTGTTGAAGATAACATGGAATGAAAAAATATATTTGAATTATATGTAATAAAAATGCAAGTTAGCCTCCTAATATAGTGAACAAAGAAGACAATTGCACATAGACCATGTCACTATCTATTCCATTAATCTCCAATAAAATATTTTTATAATTTCTTATCTACTATAAAGTGTCTTGATTTCTTGGAGTGGGGAATTTTTATTATAATTTCTTATCTACTATAAAGTGTCTTGATTTCTTGGAGTGGTGAACTTTGCACAACAACTAGATAATGTAATCTCCCTAAGGAATACAAATAGTTTCCAATCTAAACATAATATTGTCCTTCGATAGGTAAATATGAATATTTTTAATATGAAATGGCATTGCAAAGGTTTTTTATGAATGAATAACTCTTCACAAATTTTAGACACCAAACATCAGATTTCTTAATAGAGTTGTGCCCAAGATTTTGAAAATACACAAAATATGTCAATCTAATTATAATGAACATAAATTCAATGTGTAGGCTACGTTTGTTTACTCACTTCTTGGTTTTTTCCCATGGGTTAGGGTCTACATGTCAAGGCTATGAGGTTATATGTGTCCCCATATATCTTCACTCTCGATTTTATTCACTATTATGCTATTTTACTACTCTACTTAGGACATCTATCAATGCAAATAAAATTATATATAGACTTTAAAGTTTTGGCATCTATTTTGTGCAGCCTTAATTTCAACCCAAAAATATTTTTGTAGCAAATGATGATGAAACTTGTGTGAAGGCTTCAGAAGATGAAACCCTAGTTCCAGAAATGGCTTCTTCTAGAACTGCTTTGATACCATGCTAAATTCATACAATCATAGCATAATAATTCAATTGCATAAACAAGATCACTAGAAGAAAGACAAAGCACAAAACAATAACAACAGAGTTTATCCTGGGTGTTACGATGGTACTAGCACCAGCGCACCTGTAGAGGTGCCCCAGGGAGAGGGTGTCTTTTTTCTGACCAGGAGGAGTGTTTAGCCAACTCATCCGGAGGTAGGGGCATGGCTAGACCCGTTGGTTTCTCTTCTGGAAGTACTATGGATTAATAGCATCGTTGACTGCCTCATGAAAGGGTTTGAAACCCTGAGGTTGGTGTCCGGGTCTTCCAGGGGTAGGTCACTGGGTCACATGACCCCAACCCTATTTTAGCACTCCAGCGGTAGTTGTTCCAGCACTGAGACTCACTCTTATCTTCTGAAGCACATCCAGCACCCTCCTGGTCCTTCACTTCAGCAGTGCCTCTCCCTCTGGGCCCTCCTTCAGAGGATGACGTCATCCTCCTGGTAGACTATTTTCTTGCTAAAGGGGGCAGGGGGTGTTGAGGGTTTTCATCACTGTTGGGGTTAGTTGGGGCATGACGACCCTCCCCTATGTAGTTTGGCCTTTCGTTTCGTCAAATTTGGCCTTGTTTAGCATATTTTAGCACCTAGGGGGTAAAATACCCTAGGTAGTCTACAATAGGCCATTTTTAGATTATTTTAGATTATTTTTTTATATTTTCAAGTTGACATTTCTAATTTCAAATTGACATTTTAAAAAGGCATGTCATCATGGATTTTAATTATTTTTGTAAAACTGAGTGTGAGATCATATAAATAAGATCTCCTCACTTCATTTTTAGACATCAACTTTTGGGATAATTTCATTATGTCTGCTATTTGCCCTAACTAGGGCTCTTTGAAGGGATGCACTCCTTGATCAAGGTTATTTTGCAAGTTTGACGCATTCCTTGGAAGTTTTACTATTGTTCATGCCATTGCTAAGGTGAGGCTAGAGTTGTTTGCTTAACACATGCACTTGGAGGTATCTATGCTTTTGGTTTGACCTTCTCTTAGTCAATTTGTATGAAAGTGATGCTTGTTAGAGTTGAATGGAAGCCATTGTTGCTTCATTTTGTCTTGATTAGCATTTCATTTTATCTTTGATCACCCTTGCATTCAAGCTTGAGCTTTAGGTCTTCAAGTTTTGCTAGGCTAGGTCTCCTCAACGAATCCTAGAGATTGTTGAAGTTATCCCTAGTTTCCAAGCTTGCCAAGTACCATCTCAATGAGAGTAACTCCTCTCATTGATGCCCTAGGGTTTGGTAGATAGTTTTCTTTAGAAACCCTACGTTGCTTCCTCTACTTATTAACCTAAAATCTGAGTTTTATACATTTGTAATTATTATTTAGGGTTAAAATTTTGCATTTCCATGGTAGAATTAGGTCTGCAATTTTATGATAAAAACCCTATAAATCTAAAAAATTATATTTTTTGCATTTTTGGCCTCCCTAAAATTTCGGCCCTTCCTCCTATAAATTATTCCCTATTTGTCCCTAGAAACCCTTGGGCGAAATTGTAGGAAACCCTAAAATTTTTAAAATCTCAAAATTCCTAAAAAGGTCCTAAAAATCTAAAAATCTTTTTTTTTTTTTACCTCCCTAAAATTTCAGCCCTTCCTCCTATAAATTCGACTTGCCCTTTTGTCCCTAGAAACCCTAGGGAGAAATTGTAGGAAGCCCTAAAAATTTAAAATTCTCAAAAACATCTAAAAAGAGCCCTAATTTTCTGTTTTTTCCTATCTTTCCCTAGCTGGCTGCTCTCCCCTTCTTGATCCTTCCTTCCTCCTATCTTCGACATTTTTCCTCTCCACTTCTCCTCCTAACTTCTTCTCTTTTCCTCCCTCCTTCTCCACCATCTTTTCGCTGCCCTTCTATCCATTCCTCTTTCCCATATTTTTTCCCATTCGCTGCCTCCCTTCTTTCATTTTCTGCTCCTTACAGGGCAGCCCTAAATCTCTGCATACACATACAGTAAAAAGGTTAAAAACTCAGAGCTAGAAAGTTAGTGTTTGTTACATTTAATTGTGGTTCTTTCACTAGTAATGTCTTCATTTTTTGTTCCTTTTAAAGCCAATCTACATCATAGACATAACTCAGAAACTTTACTTACAAATCTAGAAAATCCCTTGTGTTCTATTGGAAACCCATTTGATGATACTAACATCTAAAGTTTGCTAATTGATCGCATGAGCTGAATTTTATTTCTGTTTGGGGCATCTTACTAATTCATTGTGACCATCTACATTTATTACTGAAGCTAGTTAGCTACTTGCAAACATTAACTCTTAGTGTCACTTTAAACTTTGTTTACACTTGGTTGCCTATTCAATAACATTGAATGCATATTTTGTTTGGTTATTGGTTGAGGTTTATCGAAAATATAGTCTTTTGATCCAATATTGATTATCATAGTACATGTGTATACGTTCTTCTATTTCATTGAATGAACTAAGCATTATTGGTTGAAGTTGAACGCACTTGAATCCATTAGGAACTGGTCTAACTGAAAGATTGCATAGAGAATACATTTTGTGGTTGTCTTAGTGTTCGACAGGATTCTATAAGGATACCTCTCCTTGGAGGTTTGGACTTCCGAAGAAGTTAGAACGGTGACCAAGGTGACATTGGGTCACTATTCTTATTTATGCTTACTGGGAATTAGCCCTACTAATTTGCTCAGTAACACTGGGAAACCCAAACGGGAGAAAACCTAGCAACCTTCGTATAGAGATGATAATCCTGAGATCAGAGTACAATCATCAAAGAGAAAATATGGAAAATATTTCCAAAAAGTAGAACCCCAAAACAGTCTTCTCCAGCAGATCCGAACTTCTCTCTCCAAGTGATGCGAACTTGAGTGAATGAGTGAGTGTAATAATGAGGTGACTTTACCTCTTATTTATACAAGTGCAAAACTAACTTTTATCCTAGGTGAGCCGACTTCTCTATTTGATTGGGCCAACTACACTTGGGGGGCAATTTATAATTTAATTTGAATATTTAATTTTGCTTCTTTTCACCCCAAGGTTTACATTGATTCTTTCAAGGGTTTACATAGTTAATTACATCAAGTTCATCTCCCTTAGGAGGTACAATCAAGTACAATAGAAATACAATAAATAATATCTACCAAAGTTGCACAAAATCCAACAGATATGTTGTCACAGAACATAACATTATGTTACCAAAAATAGAAAGTAGTTTAAAAAATTCATGTCGGCTCATAAAATTAAATTAAATTAAAACCAAATAAAATGTAATTAAAAAAATTTACAACTCAAGAAATTGGATCCCTCTCGGTGCTTGATAGATCCAGGTTTTAAAAGGATCTATGTTGGTTCATAGTTGTGATGCTATGTGGTTTCCTATTAAAATTCATGACATTGTTATAGGTTTGGTATCTCATATCATTATTATTTGAGGCATGCCTCCCAACCACTTAGTATGTAACTCATGGCATCCCCACTAGTACAATATATAATGGGAACAAAACACATAACCAATAATTTGAATGTAAATTCTAAACAATCCATAGAGCTTATATAGGTTTGGTCAAGCTCATTGTAAAAATAATGCATAGTTTTTCTTTATTTAACACAAACTATGTAGTGAATTTGTTTGAAATGAAAAACTCTATTAAGCTTGGTGAAATTTTCCAATAAGTTTAGATATGAACCTACACAAAATAAACATTGTCAACATTGCAAAACATAAAATTGGGATTACAACAATGAGAATTATGACTTTGATCATTCAAATTATAGCATCATCAAGTCCCACTCCTTTGTTCTCCATAATGATCATTCCCCTTGTCTCAATTCTATGCATATTTATCTATCATGCTCTTTCACTTTTTGCCTCTTGTCTGTAGCAACATGGACATCAATGTGACAATACTGTGTGTCAAATATTTTGAGAATGACCCATAGCTCTCTTCCTTCCTGCCTCATCCCAAGCCCAAGATGAAAGAGACTACTACCCCTACCGCTAACCACCCCTTGCCCCTCTCTCTCCCCAACCCTGCTCCTACACCCCTACCCCTAACCACCCCCCCCCTCTCTCTCTCCCTCCCTCATCCATCCCCTTTCTCTCCCTCCCTCCCTCACCACCTGTATCCCTTAACCCCTCTCTCCCCCACGTGGACACGCTAATTGCAAGTGTGCAATATTGGTGCGCACGGGCTATTGAGCCACCTTTCCTTTGTAGCATTAATTCTTGGAGCTACAATTTTTACATTGGGTGGGATTCTTAAGAAAGGTAGGGAGAATGTAACATAATTTTTTTTATCATCAAACTTATACATTAGGGGTTGTGTTCTAACATTTCATCTTTGCCTTGCACAAATTTTGCATGGTTTGAAAGATAAAGTGAACAAATCAATATCCTCAATAAGAACAGCATAGTTGGTCGTCTTATGAGTAATTTCTTTTAGTTTTGTGTCTATATGGATCTTGGAAATCTCGAAATCATAAATGCCTTAGCCTAAACAATAAGTAATGGATGTATTTATGTTAGATTTTCATGCTCCTAGAGGCCTATAAAGCAAGTAGAGTCTCTTCATTGTTCTTATAGTATTTTGATAGAATTGTTACCCTTCATCAAAGGCCTTAAGATCTAATACAATTTCTTCTTTCCTAATGAAATCTATAATGAACATGACTCCCATGGTTAAGCAGGATTGGGGTATGCTCAATATATGCATCTCCTTTCAACACCAACTTCAAGGATTGGGATCAAAACCTTGTTGCACCAATATTAGTGAAGTGCTATACAGCCTAGTATTCGAATTGTTAAGCATCGCAAAATCACCTAGCACTTGGAGTAAAGGTTCATGGTGGCTGGGCTTCCAAAAAGAAGACACACTTATTTAGCCAAAGTTCCATCTCTCCTGGACTACCGAGGAGCACCACTGAGGAGCTTTCGAGTTCAAATCCGAGGCCACCAACGAACATATTGAAAAAACAAAACCCCTAAACACTAAAAGATTTTGTTGAAACTGAGCAGGAGGCTAGTTCGTATACATTGATAAATTCAAATCTTGGCATATTCCTTGTCAATAGATGCATCGAAGTAGTACCTCTGAAACAGACTATTTGATAAATCACAATTTGACAGAGGAGCTTCTCTTGTTTGAACGCTCTCCCTCGTTGTTAGAGAGCGTCGTGCCACTTAGGGAGTTTGATTTTCTTAATTGATCCCTTGGGCATTGAATGCTAGCCTGTTTCCAACACTACAGGGATGAGGAACAAGACAGGAGGAGGGATTTTGATGCATTTATTAACCAGCTATGAATTTTTAACAAAAAAGATAGACACCATAACTTATATCCTCAATTATATATACAGCTTGAATAACTGTTGCAAATCATGAAGCAAGGACCAGTCACTTTGTGCCTTCCCCCTTGTAATGTTAAGAAATGAAAAACAAATAAATTTGCAGCACTGCACATTCATATTTCTTCGAACTCAGGAAAAATCTGCTGAGATCTTTATCTAGAAATAAGCATTTACAGAGGAGTGATTTGCTAGCAATAAATAATTTATTAACTAACTACTCTGGTAGATATTATGGGCCTCATTCGATTACCAAAACTACAACTCGGGGAAAATACCGAAAAAAATTTCCATCATTAATTTCATAAAAATACAAAATACCCTATTTAAAATTTTCCATCATTAATTTCTTAAAAATACAAAATACGCTATGAATAAAATGACAGCAGAATCTACGCATTCCTTTCGACTAGATATACCCAATCAACATTGCAGTTTAACTTTGATATCCAATCAACATTGCAGTTTAACTTTGATATCCAATCAGAGGTCACTTCTGTACATTTATACACTCATATAAGGATGAGATGGGAGAGATAATATAGAAAACATATTATGTTTATTTTTGAAGTCCATATTTTTTAAATTTACTAAGCAAATACTTTAATTCATCATAATACTTCATAAATATGATAAAGCTATACTAATTAACATCCAAACAAACAACAATCATTCCCAGTGGAAGCGCAAAAAGTCCTTGAGAAATGTTTAAACCTAATTAACATAAATGGAAACTTCAACATTACTTTGCAGAATTGAAGTACTTAGTTTGTTGGTGAGATCTGATCTTTTGCTCTCTGAATTCTAACTGCTCCTCCAGTCCAATTAGTCGAGATAGAGATCGTGGCCTCGTCCCATCTAGTCTCAGCTCCTCGTGAGAACCGTCCCTACGACTTTCAATCCATATCTTTCGCTGTTTTCATCTCATTGATTTAAAGAGACATTGGACTCTGCTTTTGCCATAAAGGAACGACACATGTAACCTGCTATTTTCGTTTCTGGGAAAAGCGTGAACTTTCCCGCTTGACTAAAAATCGTAATAGTAACTTCTTTAGATTTTAACGCTATAAAGCCAAAACAAAAAACAAAACATCATAGTAACTTCTTTAGATTTTAACGCTACAAAGCCAAAACAAAAAACAAAACATCATCAATAGACTTACAAAATAACTTATGTGAGATTCTGTACTCGATGTGGAAAAACTTATCTGAACTCATTTATACTGGCAACCAAATGGAGCACTGAGGTTTGAGCAGAAATGATGGACTACAACGAAGTCAAATAGAGTCTGTTTCTCGTCACTTTGTGAAGCCAGGAAACCTGACCAAGATAGCTTATAGTTTAAGCCACATGGTTTCATGATAGTGATTGTGGTAAATGCCAGGAAACCTGACCAGGATAGCTTATAGTTTAAGGCACATGGTTTCATGGTAGTGATTGTGGCGTAAATGTTATTTGGCATTCAAAGTTATTAGTCCAAGAGGTTAGTTCAAGTTATTATCCAGGTTAGCTCAATTCATTGTCGTCATTTTTATTTCAAATTATTATCCAATTTGGTTCAATTCATTGTCATCATTGTTATTTGTTATTTTAAGTACCCAATTCACATAGTTTCACGGAAGTGATTGTTTTAGTTTCAGCATTGTGATCATTCTTATTAGGCATCCAAAATTTATGATCCGACTTAAGTTAACCTGTTAACTCAATCCATTGTCATTATTGTTATTTCAAGTACCCAATTCTAATCTCCTGGATGAGGGGCATTAGTCTAATCAAGAGAGATTTACTAAAACATTATCCACATATAAGAAGGCGGCCGTACAAGAATTTGTATCCATAGTTGGAGATTTCTCAAACTGAATAGCCTAGAAGGCAGAGAACAAAATACTGCCCAAATCGAGGATTTATGTCGGATCAGAGTTGTCCTAAACCAATTAAAAAATCAAAATTTTGTATTTAAAAAATTGTTAAATCTATTTTGGATTTTCAAAATATTATATTTAATATTAAAATTATAAAAGACATTGTAATAATTTTTGTTTCAAAGAACAAATTAATGCAAGTCAAACAGTTTTGATAATAAGGTATATACAAATCTTAAAAAAATGCTCAGATTTTAAATCAATCAGTTCTAAAACTTTAATAAAGAAATGCATCTAAAACTTTAATGAAGAAATGGAAGATAGGGAACACACAACATTTCATTAATAATCAAATATATATACATCGAGAGATCCTTTGAAAAGATCATAGTTTCTCCCAGAAACTATAACCCCAAATACAAATCCCCTACTTCATTCAGACAAAAACAATATAACATTAAAACTCAATATTCTCAACTTCAAATCTATTCACAACATTTTTTTTAAACAACAAACCCTTAAAACCCCTAGCTCGATGGTGCGTGTGCTGACATGGTCATAGCAGGTTTCTAACGCCTTGGAAGGGATCGCAGCAGCTCATTTTCTCACGGGCAGAATGTTGGCGCTTCCTAATCCGGCGGCGGTGTAATTATCTGTATGTCACTGTACGGTACGAAGGGCATTAAATCTTTGATATCTGAAATCAATTTCATCTGAGATTTTAACAATCTTTTACCGGTCTAATAAAACCATGAAGAAAACCGTATTTTTCAAACATGATGAAATTTGCTTGCAATATACAATCTTCCTCCAATAAAATTTCTTTAACAATCGGCCTCAAATGATAGGAGAATTGTGATTTGCATAGACATTTCCATGCGTTGGATAAGCAATATTGCAGGTGCGTTAAATAATTCCGAGTGAGTATAGCCACTTCAACCTCAATTGGTGAAAAATAAACTCACCGAATTCTATCTCTAAAGACTTCACTCCGGGTGTTACTAAAAACAAGCAACACATTCTATTGTATTTATAGTTAATTCTTGGTAACTTATGTAAGAATCAATATCTTAGTCACACACTTCTTGTGAAATAACAAACTCCCCTTTCACGAATGAATTTATAGTTAATTCCTTGTAACAAACTCTACTTGTGAAATAACAAACTTATGTCTGAATGAGTCTCTTAGTTACGCGTCACACATGAAGTGTATTCTTATTAATTGATTCTTATAGTTAATTCTTGGTCACACATTTCTTGTGAAATATCAAACTTCTCTTTCCGGAATGATTCCCGTGGACACCCGTTCCTTGTGAAGTTGTACTGTTGACCGATTCCATATGACCTATCAAAGTACTTTACTTAATCTAGAAACCTAAAGAACCAATTAAAAGTAAAGCTTGGTTCTCTTCATCGCTTTAAAGCTATGTATCATTGGACGTGAAATGAGAAAGCGTGGTTGGTGTGAAAAACAGTGATAAGTAAATATAAATAAAAAATACTTAGGGATGCATAATGCCACAAATGGATGACATCAAATTTATTTCATTGAGACAAAGACAATCCAGAATATTATGTGGCGTGAAAATTATTTGAGCGAGACAACGACAATCCAGAATAATATGGAAGAAAAACATTATAATAAGGAGTGAATTAAGAAATAACAGAACATTAAAATAGTGATAGCATAAAAAAATTACCTTAACCAATTGAAGTCTGCAGACTGCAGCGCCAAGTTAGAAATAGAATTGGTTTGGACTCTCGAGACTGTATGAGACTGAGACAAAGTCTGTAGACTGGAGCGCCAAGTTAGAAACACGCCAAGTTAGCAACGGGCTCAGAAATAGAATTTGTTTGGTGACATGAGGGCAGGTCGTTGGCTTTGCTTAACACTAGCAACAACGAACATGCATAAACGCTGACGACATATATAAAATTTGTCAAGTATCCTCGGCTTCTGTTGTTGATGGAGTCCAACCCTTTTACATAGAAAAAATGTTTCTTTCTGCACCCTTCCAACAACCCTCTGGTTGCAATTAGCAAACCCCCTGGGCTCTTTTGACTTTAAACAGATGTGAAATTGTCTTATAATCCTTTTCCCCAGCATCGAGAGCAGACAAACATATACTCAATGCAGAATAGCAGGTAAGTGCACATTCAACAAATCGTTATTGTTTGAATTCCATAAATGAGATTCAAAGCATTTGAATGCTGAACAACCACACATTCAAAAACAAAAGCCATGACGACTTTGGACTCTGGAGATTGTATGAGACTGAGTCTGAGATATCTTTAAATAGATTTTCAAGAGTCTAGCGCTGGCAAGAAATCAAAATTAATTTGCGGTAGTTGGTAGCAAATTAAAATTAATTAAGGCAGGTGCACTGGGCTCTATGGATTCTGGAAGGTGTTACACTTACCGTGTTAGATGGGAAAATTGGCAATGGCATTGAGAATTTGGTGAATGGAAGGCTGGCGCAGTGGCGGTGAAGTTGTAGGTGAAACATTTATGAATCTCCATGCTGTGACGCCCTCCACTCTTGACTCGTCATTTTACTGTAAATTGGTGAAAGCATAATGCATTTCTTGAAATACGAATCATGCAATGTCGTTTATGACAACGAATGTGGTTGGCCAATGGCCATTTAATATTGTGCAGAAAAACATTATAATATATGCTTAGTAAATTAGTAATAGTATTGTCGTCGGTTGGTGCTTAATCGTTGATACTGAGCCAAATAACTGACGTAGGGGTACTGTCAGGCTCCAACACAATTGTTCGGCTTTGCAGCAAGAATAAAGTGGTTACCTATAGGCTCCACAAATTGAACTGAATAGGAGACATGGTAAGAACTTTAACTTTGACATGTACCTGTATATCCCATGGGCCATCACAACGATTCGGCGATTCGACAATCGACGAGTAGTGATGTGACCGCAGCCTGCAGGTGTAATTTGCTGCAAATCAATCTTGACGGGCAATTAAAAGAGTCACCCTTCCTTTGAAAAATTGAAGTGTAGTTAGCCCTTCTTACAGGACGGGGAAATTCAAAATTCAAAATTTTTTTTGACGAGTATTTTTTTTTATACTTCAGGGATGGGCTAAAAGCCTTCAAAAGGGCTGGGATGGGTTCAAATTTGATCGCTGACTCCCATCAACTGCTGCTGGTATGAACGTGGTTATTTTTTTCTCGGAGCATCAGCCAATCACCTAATAGACTCAGTGTTGGAATTCTGTAAGAATTTCACATTTCAAATAGTTTATTATTTAAAATCACCCATCTTAAAACATTTTACGGAGATGAGTACCCTTCATTCTTAAAGTTTTATTAACCAACAAATGCCCCAAGAGGGGCAAAAGGAATGTCGAGAGGAAAATAACACAAAGAAGGAAAGGTGGTTTGGTCAGATTATGGGCAACATGTTACACCAACATCATCGAAATATGAAACAAAAGCACAATTGAAGTATGAATTTTTGAATAATTGATAGAATGAAGTAAAGTAAATACTCAAGCTTGGTAGATACTGACAATCCTAGCTTCCAAGTACCTCTTTCTCTCAATACATATCTATACCATAAGGAGGATAAAAGGTGGTCTAACAACAACAAATATGAACATATGACAAGTTGGGTATCGACTAGGATACACGTGTCCTTGGTAGGAAAAACTGATATGTGAATTTTTAGTAAAGGACTATTTATTTGTTTAATATATTAGTTATACAACACTCTATTACTAAATCAACCTTTAACAAGGATCATTGGTTCAATTTGAGGATGAATTGTGGTACTGGCATAAACATGAAATATGAACTTCTTGCTCTATGGTGTGTTTTAAAAGTGGCAAACTCTTTTGGTATTCATGAGATCACAGTGTTTGGAGACTCTAGAGTGACTATTAAATGGGCATGTGGAGAATACAAACTCAATGTTATATCCCTTTATCATTGGTTCCAAAGAACTAAAGCTGAGATACAGTGATTCATTGATATAACTTTTGATCATATATATCGTTAGCACAATTCAGTGGCAGATAAACCATCGAAGCAAGCACTGGATGGCGAGGAAAGAGTTATCTTTTGGGAGGAATTACAAGGCACACAGGTTACAGATATGGGATCAATCAAATTTTTTGAATATTAATCTTATGATGTAACTTTTATATGTCTTTGATTATATGTATGGGAAGGTAATTATTTATATGCATGTTTTGTTAAGAAGGGAGATGGAGTATATTTTGTGAACATAAGTCTTAGTGACTTAATCATATTGTACTATTTGGTTCATATGAATAACTATAGTATGTTTTTTTTCTGCTGAAAAAAAAAAAAATCAACCTTTAACATAAAAATCTACAAGGTCATATTTAACCATTGTTCTTGTCAGTCAGTATACTTCAAATTTATACATGTCCTTTTGCAAGCGGGTTGAGTTGGTTTATAATAATTAGAGTATGTTGATTGTAAGAAGTTAAGCAAAGACTTTCCTTAGGTGGTAAGTGAATCTTTGTACGAAATATTGATCGATTACAAACATGTTATTTAATCTTAAAGGATGTGGGTATCCACCCAAAGTCCACTACTATATGGTTAAGTGTCTTTATGATTTTTTTTTCCTTTGGGTGCTTTTCTAAATTGAAATCTTTTCCAATTACAAGACATATAACTTTTTGTTATTATTAAAGATAACCTTTAAATTTTTGTTGAGTAAAATGAATTATATAACGCTAAACCAATTACTCATGATAGCAAACTACACTCATATGCTCAATCACTCTGCCATGCACTGCATCACTATGTGATCTTTATGATGATCTATTAAACCTCTTCAATACTTTTCATAATTCTGATAACAACACTTAAGAACTTACAACTTGAATTTAAAACTTAATGAGGTTGCAAACCTGACATTATGAAACACCCAAGGGGACCACAACTAGAAGTTCACAAAACACCCACAAAGACCACCACCCCAAGGTTGAGGAACACCTTAGAAAGTCATAACCCTGAGGTTGTAAAGATAAAAAAAAAAATTTAAACTAGCACAAGAGAAATCATTGTAACATCAATATGTAAAGAAAGTCAAATTGCAATATCCAATATGTCATTGGCTTTTCAACTTCGATGGATGTTGAGATTCCAATACAATGATGATATACTTTTATAAATGGAACAAGATCTATAACAGTAAGAAAGAGGAGCTAAAGGATAACTAAGAATTATCTAAACTCTTAGCACAAGAGGCAAGTGCAAAAATTGTAATACTTAGTGTAAAATAGTTGTAATAGAAGTATAAGTTATGATAGTGGTGTAATGTTCCAAGAAAATGCAATATATTAATGTTATAATTAATTGTATACTTATATAAATGGAACAAGATCTATAACAATAAGAAAGAGGAGCTAAAGGCTAGCTAAGAATTTTATAAAATCTTAGCACAAGAGCTAAGTGTAAAAATTGCAATACTCAGTGTAAAAAGTAATTGTAATAGAAGTATAAACTATGATAGTCGTGTAATGTTCCAAGGAAGTACAATATATTATAATGTTATAATCTATGTTCAAATTGTTAGTTTTGTACTTTGTGTAAACACTTCAAGCACAAGAAAAATTATAGTTTTTGTACTTTTTGTAAACACTCCAAGCGCAAGAAAAATGCACTTGTAGTCATAAAAGGCACCTATGTAAATACCATGGGTATATCAAACCACAACATTTGTATTTGAGCTACAAAAGGAATCCCACAAATATTAAGTGGGATTTGAACAAATCTTGCGCTATCTAATCTTATATGATTGTGGACATCAAATCCATAGTCCGAAGACTAAATACATCCACATTTTAAAATTGCACATCAAATTATCTACAAGCATGTATGTTTGCAATAGGGTAAATGATGAGCCACCTATACTATATTTCTCAAGGAATATTTCATATGGACTCTTCCACCAACTAAGTTAATTTCTTCAACATATATTTCCTAACCAAGGTTATAAAATAAGTAACATTAGAAACAATGGTTATTGCCAAGTTTCGAGTCACTTGGTGTCTAAATGAATTTGTTGTACATTACCTTTTTGTTGAAAGCATAGACATTGATAAAATATTTTAATATGTCAATGGTGTTTTACAGAGCTCATAACAATGTATATCACACAACGAAAAGTAAGTCTTATAGGATTGAATCTTAATGAGAAAAGTAAGTATTTTATTGTACAAAAAGAAAGAAAGATATCCAAAGCCTATGTTTTAGAAGAGTTGGCATGGAGAAACATAGGGAATGGTTTGTGAATTTCACAACTAAACTCCCCCACAGCTACTATCTAGATTCCAATCCACACAACAATTTTTGAACAATTAAATTTTTCCTAAATAAGCCTCTATGTGGATCTAGTATGCAAGCTTAATTACAATGGTGTAAAATGTCTCTTAGAAAACTAGAATCTAATCACAGTTGATTTAGCTTGTAAAGAGCATCCTGGACTGTGTCGTCTAGGAAGGGAGTCTGACCAACCACAATGGGCTGCTGGATGACTCCATGACCAAACCAAAGTTGATGCCACCAGAATGATGGCAAGCATTTATTGCTACCAGCATTTAGTTGCAACAAGAAACCTTCTCAATCCGTGGTTGTGGGAAATTAGTGTTTCTGCAACTATGAACTGAAATCATAATCATTACCATAATTAAAACAATGATACCGGAACTTAAAGAAGCTACTGGATCTCCAGAAATATGGATTTGTAACTTCAGGGCTAACTTTAGACAACCCCTGTACCTATATCATTTTGTATATTATTCCACTCTGCACTTTCATCATTCGAGTCCACATTTCCCTTTCAATAGATATGCTTATCAACAATTGATGCATCCTATAACTAGATATAAACTTTGAACCCTACCATGGCTAATCTCACTATAACCTGGGCATATTTCTACATGAAGTTCAAAATGTGTTGGGTGCATCATCACATTTCAGATTTTAATAACAAAGGATTTACTGCCACCGTTTACAACATGTCTTCAAGCTGGGTATATTCATCTCATGCTTAAGCTTCAGATTTCATAAGAGAACAAAATAATTGTTAAGAGAACAAATGCTCTTCCCAGAGAGTCATTTGTCATGGATTTCAGTTTGATCCCATATCAAAACTCAAATCCCAAAGGATTGGAGCTCTCGACATTACAATAGAACTTAGCTTTGCATAAATTAGACAATATAAGAATGATTTACTTCCAATGCAGCTAAAAAAGAGGTATTCATGTTCCTTGGCTTTCGAGTTTGTATGCAAGGGTGAATTTTCTTCCAACGCAGATCAATTGGCAATATCTACCTTCTAATGTTTAACAACTATATTTATGACCTCTTTGCAACTCAAACGCAATGGTTAATTCCAGTGTTGAACCGTCATGAATTCGAACCCTTGAACACACCACCAATAGAAAATTCCATCTCTCTCAACAATTCTAGTACAGATAAGTTGTTGATATTTACTCACTCAACGACCTTTGCACCCAAATAACATTTATGTTACAAGCTTAACCTTTGCTTGGCACGATCTATTGCTAGGGTTATTTCTTCCCTTTCCTTCAAAACTATGCACAAATGTTTACAATGCTCCTTCCAGCGTTCTTCCTCAATAACATGGTGAACTCGTATTCAATCAATATAGGACTATACAAATCATTACTTGCTCTCTTCTAGGATTCGTTCTTCACATAGAGAAACCCTTCTTTTCTTATCTCCAATACAGAGATATTTAGTCACTGTGAAATGATTATACTCCCTAAATTGATTTCACATTCCAAAGTATATTCATGTTCACTATGGTCTCCAAGATTTGTCTTAACACGCAGGCATATTTTCTATCAAGGAGTCTTCTTCTCGTTCTGCAAGGTTAGTTTACATAGAAACCCAAATTACATGAAATACTCATTTTGATTCAACTACATTTACGCAGAGAATCATACAAAATGTACAGAATTCCTTTAAACTTTTAGACACATCAACAATCTCCGTTCATTCAATTAATAACTCTGTACATACATATTCAAATTCTTGCTTCTTTTCCTTCGCCTGATTTGGCTTCAATTTCCCCCTTTCTAAAGTGCCCATAGGCTTACATTCTTTTTTATGCATGGAAGGAAACTTCCAGCACATCAAACAAACTCCCTAAACTTATGGAAATTGATTTCTAAATTTAGATTCAATCTTGACCTCCAATAACTTAGTTACTCTGAACTCCACCGAAAGATGCCAACAATTGTGGAGTTAGTTACCATGACTCATTGACACCTCATCTATATGACTCATCACTTGAGAAACTTCTAAAAAGATTGAAACTTATGAAACTTGTTTATGATATTTTTACAAAATGCTTTTCTTTGGAAACCATAGATAGCCTAGGTCTATCCAGCTCGTAGATTCTTGGTGAGAGCAAGGATGCTTTTGCATCAAAAGTGAGTTTGTAGAGTATTGACTTTCCTATTGCTTAGCAATAGGTTGCACATCTGATATCTAAAATGAAAAGGGCCTTAGCAGGGGCCTGCTGAATACTCAACCACTTTCTATTTGAGTTTCCCTTCTTATATTTGATATCTAAATAACACTGATGGATGTAGGAAGCCCGTTTTAAATGTTTTTGTTCTTGTAAGAATATTTTACATTGGAAATCCAAAACCTAAAGAGGTTGATGATCAGTCTGTAAGATAGTTTCCTTGCCAAGAATGTAGTGATGTCATTGCTAGAGTGTTTTAACCAATGCATAAACCTCCTTGTAAGTGTTGTAGTTGTATCATATGCATATTGCATCTAAGTATCATTCTACTAATTGTACTAGTCTCCAAGTTATGTGTTTTAGTGATTAATTTAAATATTTGCAAGTTGTTCCTTCATAAAAATTGAACTGCATATACAATTTAGATTTGAACCACCTGTTATCACATATATAGTAGTTGGGATAACCATATCTTTATTGTCAGATTCCAATACATTTTTTAGCCAGTCCTTTACACTGAGATGCTTGAGATGAGCATCTACTATTGGATCACTATCATGATTATGGACAGCAGTATATTCCTATGCCATGACTGAGTCTCAAGAAATTCAGGTTTGATGAATGATGTAGCCATTTACAGAGCAGTATGTTTTGCCCAGAGTTGCAGCAGCAAGTTCTCAGTGGACAGATGATAGTTCAAATGGTATATTACAGGTATATGACCCAACAAGTATTATCTTGTGTTATGGTTATTATTGCTTTTATAGTCATTCTTGTAGCATGATTTAGCACTTAGCATCATGATCTGGCAATCATATAGATATGTCGACCCTGGTTGTTACTTATTTATATATATGTATGTCCCTGCTCAAACTTAGAAGTTCTTGGTTATACTCATTGGTTTTACCCTCCTTAGGACAATGGAGGTGATCATTCCCACCATCCTATGGCTTGCTAGTGTTGGTCTCATTATTCATTGTCTCCATCCATGCATTACCTTCCCATTATAGCATTATCCTTGACTTACTGCTTGACTTGTGATGTGGAGGACTTCCCCACTTTGGCCTCTTTGTTGGATGAGCTTCCTTGTTTATCTTGTGTCTTAGCTCTGAGTTGGTGACAAAACTTGCCTTCTGGTGAGTTGGATTTCATCCTTAATGGTGAAACTTCCGCATTAGTCATTTGGGTTGTTGTTGGCTAAAACCTGAAACAGATAGTACTACCATCATTACAATGTGTCTCGAAATGAAATGTGTAAAGCCCATTCTAGAATGTGTTTCTCAACACACGTGAATGAAAGGCAAATGAAATGAATGAAAATCCAAGAATGTGTTTATTAACACACATGGATCAAAAATCCTAATAAATGTAAATCCAAGAATGTGTTTCTCAACACACACGGATCAAGGCTATGGAAATTGAAAGGCCCAAAAAGAAATGGTTAAACAAATGTTATATCTAATGATTGCTGGCCTCACTTGTAATGATTTATTCCTCACTAGCATGCGGGTTATCACGTGAGATGGAGTAAGGGACAACTAATTCTAAGTGTCCCCAAGAGTCTCAAGTTACGGTTTTCCAGACACCTAGTCATGGCGGTGTTGATGCCTCGGAGATCGTAGCATCAATCAGAAAGGGATCCTCCCCGGTAGACTATCCCAATTAGATTTTCCACCGTTTGGTATGGGGAATCCATCCGGTTAGCGGTTCCGGCAACCGTAGGTTTGGAGATTTGCTCCAGTTATACCGGTTATGGCCCGATCCACCTTTCTTTTGATTTTATTTTTTATAATGATATGCACGTGCCTAAAATATTTTAATCTAAATGCAGAGCTGGAAAACAAATCTGTGTCTAAAACTGAAGTAAATCTAAACTATCCCTGCAAGGAGAAAATTGTAAAATGAGTAATGTGCTGGAAGATTCACCTAAAATTCAACAGGCAGCCATTAAATCTTAAATATAGATCCACAGTAGAAACATGAGATATTAGAAGATAGCTTCTAATGCAGATATAATATATTCCATTACTCATGAAAGAGAGAATTCATTTTCACAGAGAGAAGTAAGATCATTGAATACAAAGAAATAATTCAAGACAGTACAGAAAGATCTCACAGCAAAGTATAGAAGTCACAGGAATAATCCAACATGCATACAAACTCCATTTCCATGAAAAAAGACGTCCTCTCCAGGCTCTTATTAGGTAGATTTTATTTTCTTGAAACAAGTGCAAGGTAGCTCGTACAAGTTCAGAAAATTATTTCCCTGCCAAAAGTCCCGTACATTGCTTCCTAAACTTCTATTTATAATATTACAAAATGCCCTTTGGGCTGCCACCTGGCTCTTTACACTTGTCACCTACAAACTTTTCCCTTTTTAATAGACAAAAATGTGACCCTTTCTTAAATAGAAAATTACTTAAAAAAGAAAAGGACAGCTGTCCAATGGCTCCACATTTTTATACATATGGAAGCCAAATTACAAAAGATAGGAATTAACGCGTTAATATCAGCACGTTCACTCTTGGGCAGGCGCTTCAGCTGGGAGAGAAGCACTCGAGCTAGCTATTACTGCTGCTGCTGCTGGGAGAGAAGAACTCGGGCTAGCTGTTACTTCTACTACTGCTGCTGCTTTCTTTTCTTCTTCTGCAATGTAACTAAACCATATACCAGTATCTCTTATAACTACATTTGCTGAGGCAGGGAGTAAGATTTTCTGGGAAGTTACATCTTTACCAAGCTCTGCTCCAATACCTTGAATTTTTGTTACTGCTGCTTGGTGTATTTCCTTAAGCAGATGATTGTGTATTGATGACATCCCAATATAATGATGGAGATCATCAATGGCTAAGACATCAATCTTATTTACATATTCTGTTTGGATGCCCAGCTCTTCCTTCAGGTTACATAAACGTTGTTCTTTTCCCGGGAAATCATCAAGGGACCGAGGGAAACTCAACTTGCATTTGTCATGCACTTCATGGATTCTTTGATAAAGACCGTTACTTTTATCCATTGTCCCTCGGATCTTGGCCATTAGCTTAATGCTACAGTTTATGCAAAATTCCAAAAGGGCTATGTCTTCATTAAAACCATCTACAGATTTGAACGGGAGATGCTTGGGGAAATCCACCTCTCCTTCTCTCCATTCTATCTGGCTCAGGATGTTTTCCTTAACCCGAGTATATTTAGCCTTAAGCCTATTGGCCTCTGCATTAACTTCTTTTAATCTAACCACCATGGCTTTGAGCTTGCACACTTCCTCAGAAATCAGCTCCTGAGTGTCATGCATTTGTTTCAGGATGCTACAGGACAACTCATGGAAGGGAGACATATCTATCGCCCTGCTCTCTGCCTGCTCCAATTGCTCAACCAATGCCTGCTTATCTGCTTCTAGATGGGACACTCTAGCTTCTGCATCATTCTTTTCCGCTTCTAAAACCATCATCTGGACTGCCAGGTGCTCCTTTTCTTCTTCTAAGTGGTTATACCTGTCTGATACTTCCTTATGCTCAACAGACAGGAGATTATACCTATTCACCACGAGATCCCTGTAGGCTTGCTCGTTAGCCACAGTATGTTGTAACATGAGAGCTATCCTCTTTGTCGACTCAACTTCTTTAACTAT
Organism: Larix kaempferi; assembly: GCA_027924585.1. Classification (NCBI taxonomy): domain Eukaryota; kingdom Viridiplantae; phylum Streptophyta; class Pinopsida; order Pinales; family Pinaceae; genus Larix; species Larix kaempferi. Next base: position 109,981 of record BSBM01002303.1, on the reverse strand, counting down.
ATCAGCCACATTGTCCTGCGTTGCTTTTGCTACTTTGACAGCGGCGGATGCCATAGCTAAGGGAGCCTTATTTGTATTTTGCATTATTGTTGTCTCCCGTCGGGTAACAATATCTTCCTGGAAGAGTCTCTTTGTCCTCTTTTCTGATTTTAGGACCACTGCCTTTCTCTTCTTGTCATACACAAATTCATCCCATCGAGACACCGTATGCTCCTTTGATGGAGTGTAAGGGACGATTGGGAGATCAATTATATTTATTTCTGCTTCTGCGGGTGGGGTCTGGACTTCTTGAGCTGAATCTGCTCCCACATTTTGGGTACCGGAGACACTCGCTTGCGCTGTGTCCGCCTCCACATTTTGGGTGCCGGAGGCACCTGCTTGAGATATGTTTGTTTCCATATCCTGGGTGCCGGAGCCACCCGCCTGGGCATCTTCAACTGTCTTGAGTTCTTCTTCATCTTGTTGCTCTCTTTCTTCCTCTTCAGCTTGCGGCTGATTTTCATTTTCCTCCATCTGCTTTGCGTCTTCTGGTTCTTTCTGCAACCTTGCATCTTCTGCTTCTTGCTGCAATCTCTCATTTTCTGCTTCTTGCTGCAATCTTGCCACTTCAGCCTCTTGCTGTAACCTTGCAGCTTCAGCCTCTTGCTGCAACCTTGCTTCCTCTTTTAACCTTTGCTCTTCTTGGGCTCGGGCATCATCTGCTTCTTTCTCTTTCTGCTGGCTGGTTTTTTGGGCCTTGGTAGAGCTAGAGCTTGCTCCACTGCCTTGACGACAGATCTGCAATTCAGTCATGTTGCTGATGCCTCTGAATGCCTCTTCCTTGGCATCATAATCATGAGCATATTCAAAATGCTCATAAATTTCTTTGCAATGCTCGACAACTTTCCCCTGCCTATCATTTCTATGGAAAATAACTTCACCAAAGTGGAAGGCTTTTAGCTCTTGAACAAACTCCTCAGCTGATGCAACCCTTGAGAATTTGTAGGCTCCTATGCAGAAGGGCAAAGGAGGGAAAGAAGCCTTATGCTGCTTGTTAAGCACTGCTCCGATTCCATCAAGGAAAATTTGTCTCACTGCTTCCTTGAGGACTACATAGTCAGTAGCATACTTCGGCAAAATATATGGTGCTTTGGTCCCTGCAAACATCCTGATGTAGGTGCCTTGTTCTGAGAAATAAAAATCTCCATAGTTTTCCAGGATCTCCATAGCATTTTCGGACAGACAGTTGGGCTCTTCCTTGAATATTTGCTCATATAGAGGCATGACGAACCCCTCGCAGATGAGCTTATAGATAGCTCTGTAATTTTGAGCCCACATTATCTTGTAAGCAGTGTAGACCGAGGTGTTGGCTTTATCCCATGTGCAACCTAAGCTGGGGAAAGAAAGCTTGGCCAAAACACAGTCAATGAGATAGGTAGACATGTAAAATTCTGCCTTTTTTAAGGCCAGACCTTCTCTTGCAGCAGCCACTGTGGATGCCAAACTGTCCGAAAGGATAGTAGCCCAGTCAAACACAGTCCCTTTGAATGCTACGTAGTGTATTATGGGAGCCCACTGTATCCTGTATACAGTGCCATCGGGCATGCCGAAAATTTTGCATAGCATCAGGGCGATTAACCTAAAAGGAGGTCTTAGGTTTTGAACATCATTTTCATCATTACCTCTCTTTCTTAAGTGCTTGCCTGCGACCAATAATTTTTTGGCCATCTCAACATTGTTCATCTGGCCCAACCATTCATCGCTCAGAGCTTGCTGGGGTCGTGAGAATTTATAGGCTGCAGCAATATATGCTGGGTGGAATGAGGCGATGTCCATTCCCCCGCTATCATTTAATACTCTTGTCTCCACATTAGTATGTTCCAGTATCCACCCAATTACTTCAGAACATGGGAACAATTTAGGGCGGGTAGAATCCCTAGCTATGCCTGAAGTTCTGATGTTGCGATAGATCTGCTCTTCCTCCAATAATGCATCTGGGATATCCTGGTCCTTGATCATCCTGTAAATATCGCCCCAACGGACTTCGGGAGGAATGCCGGTGGTACACCTAGTATCTTGGAACATAGTTTCAGTCCTAAGTAGTACTGGCTTTGGTTCCATCACCTTAGCTTTCTTTCTACCACCTTTTGGCATCTTGGCTTATCCCTGCTAGCAACCAAATACAAGTCATTATAAAAAATGTGCAACCTGTTATGAGATTTTAACAAAAGAAGGACCATTTCAACATGCTAATGAGATATATAAATAAATTATGAAGCTGCATGTTGGGGAAGAAAAATAAACCATTCCAAACAAGAAATATAGTTTTGAGATTTGATTATCCTAAGGGGACAAAGTTTGGAACGTTTCCGAAAGGGTAAGCATACGACGTGGAAACAACCTGCTTCCCATCTAGCCCTAGGAGAGAGGGCATCCTTCCCCATTGCACTTCTAATGGTCAGTGGCAAGTGAGTCTGGAGTGAAACAACCTTACGACGAAATAAGGGACCACTTTCCACATTCATGAAAAGGTGAGGGGTTCAGCCGACCCAACCACTATTGTTAACATTTACGAGACTTTGCATGGCTGGCTCGGGGTTTGAATGAGGGTGACGATGCCCGGAATATGGCCGGTAAAAAAAAAAACTCAGGTGGTCACAGTTATGGCTTTTAGCTGATGGGAACAAGAAACCCAAGGGGCCTCGACGGCTTTTAAATACAAAAATAATGACATATGCGACCAATGCCTATCGGCCACGTTATAGACGGGAAAAAACCCAAAGGTAATCTAACGTGGAGATGAGACAAAAATAGCGGTTAGAAACCTACCTGGCAACGTGATAGTGGCTGAGTAAGGTGGACGCGGTCATGGACGAGCTGAGATGGAGCGGTCCGGCGCGGTCTGCCCAACGGTGTTTGTTCAAACTAAAACTAACAATGTGACCAACCCAAACCCCCACCGTCCTTTTAAACGGGTTAGACACGTGTGGCATTAATCCGGTGGGTGGTGCATTTAAAACGGATTTAAAGTTTGTACAGTACGGTCTTTTCAATCCGCCTCAACATTTGTGCGCAACCGTCACTTGTGGGGCGGACTTGCGAATTTCACCCGCAATTGCGGAACGTTATGGCGAACTCCCTCGGCGTTTCGGAAGAGATTGGCAAATCCTTCCGAAATGCGACCTTTGGAAACTCGTTGTGAGCGGTTTTACTGAGTCGTCCCGCAGTTTCGGGAGAACATAAGAATTCTTTCCGCAATTCTTTGATGGAGATAGGTCAATTGCTTCCGCAATTGCGGAACACTTTTGCGAAGATTCCCACCGTTTCGGGAGGCTTTCCGGAATGGTTCCCGGGGAAAGAATTCAAATAGTTTCGGAAGGGAAACCTGAAAGGTTCCACGGTTTCGGAAGGATTTCGGGAATGGTTCCTGGAAATTGCATGAAAGTTAGAGTTTTCGGCGGGTCTTCGGGAGGATAACGTGAATGCTTCCGCCGTTTTGGAAGGCTTTCCAGAATAGCTTCCCCAACTTCGAGAGGAAAGAAAACTAAGTCTTTCGACGGGTTTCGAAAAAATAACATGAATGCCTCTGCAGTTGCGGAAGGCTTTCACAAATAGCTTCCGTAGTTTCGGAAGGGAAACCTAGAAGGTTCCGCCATTTTGGAAGGCTTTCGCGAATAGCTTCCGCAACTTCGAAAGAAAATTTCTAAGTCTTTTGCACAGTTTTGGGAGGCTTATACGAATGGATCCCGCAGTTTCGGGAGGACAAGCTGAATGTTTCCACAACTTCGAGAGGATAACTCGAAAGGTTCCGCAACTACGGGAGGATAACCCAAATGATTCCACAATTTCGAGAGGATAACTCAAAAGGTTCCGCAATTGTGGGAAGATAACTTGAAAGGTTCCGCAGCTTCAGGAGGCTTTCCCAAATAACTTCCGCAGCTTTCGAGAAATAATTTCTAAGTCCTTTTCGAGAGGCTTATGCAAATGGCTCCCGCCGTTTCGAGAGGGAAACCCGAATGGCTCCCGCGGTTTCGAGAGGATAACTTGAATACTTCCGCAATTGCGGGGGGATTTCTCAAATGGTTCCGCAACTTCAGGAAGATTTTACGAATTTTATCCGTAGATGAAAAACTTGGAATTCTCAAAGCAGGATTTTCAGTTGAAAACAAAGTAAAAAGGAGAAATGACCTCTTAAGGCAGTCTTTCTAGAAAAATAAAAGGAGGGGCCCCAATATGTACAAAAATTTTGGGGGGGGATGTTGCTGCAACAACAGGTGGCTTTAGAAAAGATCCTCACGGAGTTGTATCAGCTTGGATGTGAGATGTAGACATCTATCAAGGTTGAATAAACACTTCCCATACTGCTTATCCATTTGAAAGACACTGCCTTCCCCTGTGTTATTTGCTTGTCCATCATATGCCTTAGTGTGTATCCCCTTTCCCATATGCAAAGTGTCACAGTGTCAAGTTAGTACAGTCATCCCTTAGCCTAGCCTTGTAGTTTTTCAGCTTTCATCCATCACTAGCAAAATGATCACAGTCATAAAGTGAGTATGGTCTTGAGGTTCTAGTCTGAGCCATAATAATAATAAAAGAACATTAAATATTTGGTTGTAGATTGGCAAAGAAATGATTACTATATGTTATATTGCTACTTGAATGATTTGTAAAGCATGTCTTAACCTTTTTAACACTTGTAGCAGCTTGATTTTAGCCTGGGTCATGTTGACTTGGTCAAACCTAGTTTGACCAAGGTCAACTACAGGACATGAGGTGAGATAGACCTTGGATGATGTAGATAGATGATATATGGTCTAATACAGGTCACTAGGTGGTTCCATGCATTGGTTACAAGTTTATGATGATGATCTGGAATTTTATTATATTTGATCATTTACATATTATTATTATTTTTTATCTGTTCGGGCATATTTGAGATATTATATGATCATGCAGAGATCCATATGGTGTATGAGTGCACACCATTAGTAGATTTGGGCTCTCTGAGTCCATTGAGATAGTTGGTTTTTAGTTCCGGGTAGTTACAGTTGGTATTTTCCTCAGTTTATCATTCTGGGGAATTTTTGCCATTAAAAATGGCCTTTTAGAGCAGTTTGATGATCTATTTGGTTCACCTAGGGTGCTACAAATGGATTATGGGGTCCAGCCACTTGATTTTACGATTATACCATACTCCCAGACATTATGGTGTAGTCAGATTTGGTCCCGAGTGAATATGCAGAGAGTTACAGGCATTTTTATACTTTACAGAGGATTTACAGAGGCATAAAAATGGTGAAAGTGGCTACAAAGGAAATCGATTTGGGCTAATGAGGAAAGGAAATAGCATGATGTGATATTCTATGATGAGTGTGATGTCTCCCACCCCTTCCACAATAGTTGTAGCATCCAGTGGGGCCTAGACACTTCCCCCATGTAAGTATTCCATTCCAAAACCAACATCCATTGCGATTAACCACCACTTTCGACGATCAATTGTACTGCAAAAGACAATGCTCTTTCATAATATTTGAAGGCTTAAATTTGATGGTAACATTTTAAACCAACAAGTGTTTTAGACACTCCCGCTGTTTAGTTGCCACTGATTGTAATATTTAGTCCCATTGACCTATCATTTGGTCATTTGTGGACATTAATAAAATTATCTTATCTTTTCCCATCAAATGATTCCTAAATTATTAAAAGTTTAAACAGTGGATTCTACAATCAAAAGCTAGAAATCAATAACAGAAAGCATAGCAGGAGCATCACTGAAGACTCAAACCATACCTATCTTTCCTCTGCAGGACCTGTTTAAGTGAGCCATTTACCATGTATTTAGTGATTGTTTCCAAAGTTCCACCAGGCCCATCTGGTACAACACCATTAAAGGAAACAACATTTGGATGATGCAGGTGCGCAAGCAAGTGAGCTTCCCTCCAGAAATCAGCTCTCTGTCGATTGGTTGAGCCATGCCCATTAATTGACTACCATCCACTTAACCAATCTTGCAGACTTGTAAATGCAACATGGGATGACTAATGTAAAGAAAGCAACAAATTTTTCAATGTTAAATAGACAAAAGTTTAGATCAGGAACTCACCATCCGCTCTTGCTCTGATTCCCTTCCCATAAACCAACTGTTTTTAATTCGTTTGATTGCAACATCTGATCCCCTCCATTTGCCATGGAATACTGTTCCAAAGGTGCCAAAACCAAGTTCCCGCAATTCTTCAAGATCTGCATTCTTTATAATCTGTTCAAAAAGCCACAGAAAGATAGGCCTTTTGAGAACCAAAACATAACAAATTTGTTTTTAACTTGAAAAGGCCACTGTTATAACCTGCAATCCATGAGCTATAGCTTCAGCTTCAGCAATAATTTCATCACTAACAGGCTCATCCTTGTCTTAGTCCTCGATCTTAGCCTCCTAGACACATAAAACTTGTTAGCACAAAGCAAACCTATGATAACAGATGGTTTACAGAATGCAGAAAGATCTTATGGATCAGAAAATGCATACCTCGATGTCTAAAGTTAACTAGATTAGAAATTAATAGGGGATTTCCTTTTAATGGTATATATGTTACTATAGCCTCACTAATTACCTATGGTAACTTAAAGAGGACTATATAAATTACCCCATAAAATTTGGATCAATATTATGAACATTTATGAAGCTTAAATTCTTTGCCAATGCAATGTTAGTGACTTGTCCAAAAGCCATTGTGGAGACCAGCATTGAGCATGCTTAAAAGAAGTCCATTTCACTATCAAAATCTTGCAACAAGTGTCCAAACCAACAATAGCCATGTTATCTCAACAATTTAAACAAATGCATTCTGTTAGCAATCTCTGAAACAAAGAATGAAGTTTCAAAAGTAAACATACAAACATCATTGACATATGCAATTAGGCTATACAAGTGGATAGAAACATTCACATATTCACAAGTTGAGAGATGAAAAAAATGTTCTTCACCACTCCATCTCATATATCCATTGTTTTGCCTCCACCCTTAATGTACTAGTACATGAATGCAGTTTTTTGGCACAGATTTGCATGGAAAAAGTAGATGATAGAGATCCTACAGCAAGACTTGATGATTTGCAATTTTAATTGAGTTTCACTTTCTACAAAAGTGTCTTGATTTCTGAAGGATCGAGCCAAGGGACCTATTTTTAAAAAATATTTTGCACAAGTTGAAAAATTATAGGATGATGGTGTAGAGAACAACAAAATCAAACAGAGCATCAAGATGACTAACTCAATAAACATTAGCATTTGTTTTCCAACTAAGTGAATCAACTTGGAAAATAAAGAGCATGGTATTTTTTTGTGACAACGGGAGCATGGTATTTTTTGTGACAATGGGCCTAGAAATATAGATAGGAATCCCTTTTTCTCTCAATTACTCAACGATATTGATCACAAGCATGTTGGAGATTTGCACTTACGAGTACCATGTTGCTTCACTTGGAAAGTTGAAACTTTTCATTGGATCAAGACTCTTTTACCAACATGAAAGAATTCTTTATATTGGTCTATCACTAAGAAAAATTACATGGCAATATGACTTCTGATAGGGTAACAACTCTCAGTGTCTCTACTTTTCCAACACTATATTTAACTACTCTATCTGATCCCAGTGAATTTGACTTGTTTCCTATGGAAGCTACGAATTTACATCATCAATCCATAGTCTCATACAAAAAAAAATCATGCATATTAACACCAATATAAAGTTACAGCGAAGAGACAATTTGCCAACATAACATGGAAATTCCAGACAAAACTTTGCTAACAATGATCAAATGGAAATGGTTTGCCTCTGAAAAATTCACTGGGTTATAGTCTTCAAACATAGTAATGTGATATACAAGAAAACAAAAGAACGGGAACAACAAGTTGGGATAACAACACTTCAAGTTCAATTTTAGATCATTGGTGCCATAGAATGAGGAGGTTGTTGGACAATTTCAACCGGTACTCCATCAAGCATATTTACAGGGAACACAAACCTTAGCAGACAACTTATCTAAAAAAGATGTTGGGTTGTCAAAAATCCTGTTATTCTATGGGGAGTTCAAAGATTTCTCTATTTGCAGCTCAGGAGCTATATCTTTATATTAGTTCACAGCTTTTGTTTTTTTTCAAAGACATGATAAACACTATATTTTTGAATCAACTACTAGATGTGCTGCAAAAACTAGCACTTTTTTGATAGTTTATGTTAAGTTTTTAGTGTTTTCCGAAATTCTTAGTAAGGCAGGCTCCGGCCTCCAAGTAATAAATCTTTTGCATGTAAAGACATATGTAACTTTGATTCATCTTGAATATCAAGGTATTGGTTTTTTATTCTGTTTTGAAAAAAAAAGGATTACAATAGCACAAACACCCTGTAGATGATCACTGATGTACCCAATCCAATACCAATTTTGTCTTCCAATTTGTCACGTAATCTTTCAGTGAGAGCATTACTAATCATTATTTTTTAAAATTCAAGGAGTGCCACGAATTTGGTGGGTTACATAGTGGTAAATTTGAAATTGATCTGTAAATTCACAGCTGATTTTTTATTTCTTGTAGTTGGAACTTGGATTTCTAAGAATTGTTGAATTGGAATAACAAACAAGGCAAATTGACAAGTATAATTAATTTGATTTTAGATATAGAAGTTCAAAAAAAAAATGCAAATAGAATCCATTCAAAGAAGATGATGCCCATTTTATTTGATCCGATTTAACAAAATGAGATATTATATTACAATGAATGAACTCATCCATGATTAGAGTTCATTTTACCTAAATAACAGCTAAATGCAGAAAAGCACACTAGAACATTGGCCCATTTGGATTTCATAAATTCACTAGCTTTTCCCATTATTTTAATTGAGCCATACAATCATTCAAAACATTAGTTCCAACTGGTCATTCTAGAAATTATTCCCGAAAAGACCCTACTTCACCTAAACCATTAACCTTGCAAAGCACTATACTTCCACCTCCCAAAATCCCTTCGGATTCAAAGTAACACTTCCTACAACAATGCAAACTATTTTCAAAACTATCCTTGCCCAAAATAGCTTCAACTAAATCTATTCGAATACAAATGCAAGCAAAGATCTCTGGTATGCAAACTATTTTAAAAACTATCATTGCCCAAAATACCTTCAACTAAATACAAAATGAGATATTGTATTACAACGAATGAACCCATCCATGGTTAGAGTTCATTTAACCTAAATAACAGCTAAATGCAGAAAAGCACACCAGAATATTGGCCCATTTGGATTTCATAAATTCACTAACTTTGCCCATTATTTTAATTGACCCATACAATCATTGAAAACATCAGTTCCAACTGATCATTCTAGAAATTCTTCCCGAAAAGACCCCGCTTCACCTAAACCATTAACCTTGCAAAGCACTATACTTCCATCTCCCAAAATCCCTTTGGATCAAAGGAGCACTTTCTGAAACAATGCAAACTATTTTCAAAACTATCCTTGCCCAAAATAGCTTCAACTAAATCTATTCGAATACAAATGCAAGCAAAGATCTCTCGTATGCAAACTATTTTCAAAACTATCATTGCCCAAAATAGATTCAACTAAATTTATTCAAATACAAATGCAAGCAAATATCAATCGTATGAAGCTATTTAAACACAACAGGAAACTTCCATGATTCAAATTCAAATCCTCTTCAAATCTCTACCTTCTCACAATGTACCTGGAAAGAACATCCACAATCAAATCCTAATAACCATTGTGCAAAAAGTCATAGCCAGAATAACAATGCACACCAGAAAATACAACGTACCCAAAAGCACAAAGTTCAGGCACTCCCCTGCCCAGTCAGAAATGCTTTCCCTTGCCCATTTTCCTTTTCCATTTGTCAGATTCAGTGCTTCAATCCGTACTTTTTTTAAGGGATAATGTAATAACAAATGATTTACGATTTCCTCAATGTTTTTGCATAGGATACACCTACCTAAACCATGCTAGGTCCTTTTTAAAAAAATTTCCTAAGTGAGGACCTTATTAGATAAGACCAACTAGAAAAATATTCTTGTTTTTAATGGGAACTTCAGCTTCCAAATCGACTTCCACCACCATTTTTGTTTTCCTTCGTTATCTTCTTCCATCTTCACTTCATATCTAAATCCAACTGTGTAACGTCCCCATCGCCCTTTCTGACCATCGGGAGGGGACATTGGCCAAACCTGGGCTTTCAAAATTTCGCCCCAAGTCCATAATACGTTTTTCCAACAAATAAAATGTGTGCAGAACGTAAATAAACATGCACAGCGGAATTAAAAACCTTTTCACACACATCTACCATTCAATTACACAATCACAACATAAAGACATGAAAAAAAACGCACCAGATTCAAATGCATAAGATATCTTATCTTTATCCAACGCAGATCCAAGCAATTGGATGTGTAAGAGCGCTTTTCCACCCAACCATAGAACTTGTCCAGCCTGTACTATTTTAGCTCCCAAGTTCACCCCCAAGCTGGGCTATGAGTCCACCAGGGCGAAGGAAACACCTACGGGCTTCTATCTCTCAGCCCACAACCCGTTCTGCTCTCTGTGCTTAGTCAAATGCTCATACATAGCTCTTCAGGGGTCTCACTCAGCCCTCCCAGCCTTGGCTGGTGACTTCTCAAGCACCTACGAGTAGCAAAACTCTATGGGTAAGGTTCCTAGCTTGCCCCACCTCTTTCTCACGTACAACCAACAAATTTTCCCTTCCCAAAACGTAGCTCTGTCCTCTAATTCGGATTTCTGGGTTCAATACGCAATCCAGCAAATTGGGCATCAACAACCATGGAGTAACTCTATGTGGAGCAGCAACTTGCATGAGAGATGAGAATGGTATGTGAAAAGAGTGTTGACTCTAAGGATATGAAGCAAGGGGTGAAAAGACAACTGACATAACTGTCACAAAAGTGCAGTCAGCCCCATGCCTCAATAACTACATGAGGTGACTTTCCCACCAACCACAATTGTGTAATAAATGATTGGAAAATGGTCAAAAGGAGATAATTGGCTTATTCTCATCACATGACAGAATTTAGGGTGAGTTATAAGGTGGACACATGGCAGCATAGGATTGGGTTTCCCATAAGCCCCCTTCCTCTTCCCCTCTGGTGGAATCATAGCCCCTTTGGTGCTCTTTACATAGCCATTGTTGGACCGTTTTATTATTTATGACCATAATATTTACATATACTCTAAATCGGCATAAAATCCAACCATACAGTCCAAACATCATGCATGTCTATCCATTCACTAGTCGGGCCTTGGCCTTGAGCTCCGCACTAGGAATTCATACCAGCATATTTTCATCAGTTACATTTTAATGCAATGGGGTCAAAATTGAGATATTACAAACTTGTAATTTCTTGAACTTTTGTTCTACGACCAAATGATCACATCATTGTCTTCTTTTAATCTTACAACAACGTGTTTACTATTTTGATGTCTTTATGCAAAGAGAATGACTTGGCCATATTTTTTTGGGCTTCTTAATGGTGTACATAAAAACCCCTGAGCCATAACTCCTTCAATTAGGTCCTTATGGGAGCACTCCAGCTGCAAGTGCTATCTTTTCTACACATAGTGTTCATAATATATATTGGTTTTTTAAGTAGATTAGCTTACAGCAATACAATTCTTGAAGAAGATTTTAAGGTATTTCTAAATGAAACCCAGTTGGCCTGAATATGTAACAACTAAACTTTGCGCAAATTTAAAAAAATAAGGGAGTAAGTGAAAACTAGGCTCGAGGAAATATATGGAAAAATAGGAATTAAGCAATTACTAGTTAGATCATTTCTATAATATACTATTATCTATGTTACCAGGATACAGATAGGGATCCGGATCCGGATACGGATTCGCTAGATTTTTTAAAACCCAGGATCCGGATACGGCGGGGAAACAACAAGTACAAAAAAATATAAAAATATTTATATAATAATAAAAATATAGAGTGAAGAGTCAAAACTATTCTTGAAACACAAGAGTAGAACTATAAGTTATTGCTTAAAAAAGAGAGTTCATGTACCATAACTGATAATTTGATGAGTTGTAACCATGATTAATATTGATAATTTTAAAAATCATTTCAGCATGAACTTGAAGCAGGTCATAATAGTGTTTTTGTGATCCACATCCACATGTCTCTATCTGCAGGGAATAAAGTGGGTTTCTTGAAGGCTATGGCAAGACTACATAACAGTGTAGGTGAAGTGTGCAACAACATATCACATAAAGGTAGAACGGCCCTTGACAGACGACCTTGACCATAAGGATAGAACAAACCTTGAGCAGGAATATGGGTTTTACACTTTTAGCCATTAGTTGTTTAGGGTTTGTAATTTTTTCCTTAAAAAACAATTTTTTGGGGGGATCAATGGGTCATAGAAGCACTGGAAGTTTCAGGATCCGTTTGAAAATTTCAAGAATTGTTTGATTTCTCATAGGATCCATTTCATAGGACCAGGATACGTTTCCTTGTGCAGGGGATCCGTTTCCATGATGGATCCTAGGCGGATCCGATCAGGATACGTATCGGATCTGTGGATCCTACACGCTGGGTGGCGGATTTGGTAACATAGACTATTATAATGAGTAGAATTATGTGGCGGCTTAGTAAAGAACGTGCTGCCAATAAATGAACGGCAGGCTCACTAAAGAAGATGCAACCATTAAATGAAAGGTGGAAACGTGGGTTGAGCATGTGCAACCAAGTTATCGTTCCGATCATGTTTGCATAATTTTTCCAACCTCATATATTTATATGTGTTGCATCCAAAATACCAAATGGAACCGTACTTAACATAAAGTGGAAATAATAGAACTTGAAAATAACAGTGAGGGCATTCGCACATGAATTACCTTATTATAAATATTTTGCCTATTTTGTGATATGCCTCAACAATTGTAGGAAGGGTGCCCTAGATATTACTCAGTGTCTTCTTTAAATAATTACCTTGGTGAAATGGCCCTTTTGGTTGGAGATGGCTTGTTTGAATTGTTTTACTAGAGGATCTTTGTGAAACTATTAAATTGTCATTAGTGTTCTGTACAATTCCTACCTTCTTAAGAAGTGCCAATAACTTTATATGGGAGAATTGTATTTTCTTGAAGTTTATGTGGTTTGTTTTCAAAAGCACTTCACCATTGACTTGAACAGATTGGGCATGACAAGCAGCCCACTTGCCTGAGTGAAATTCCCTTCAAAAGGTGAACCATTGAACATAAGTCTGAATATGTTTGAAAATGTCACAGATTTATTATTGATCATTTTATATATAAAAATGATAAATATTCAGAAAGTGTTGTTGCATGCAATGAAGCCAATAATTGAAGTGATGGAGACAGAAAACCATAAAATGAAAATTAGAAAAACAAGTAGAGGTTTAACCTTGATTTATGATGTTCTCAATGTCTGTAAGTATAAACTAAAAAATATGCAACTTATAATCTTATTCATACTGGGACAACATGCGAAAATACTGAGTTGAACTAAAATCACAATTCAGATAAAAACAGAATCTGGTATGTGAAATAAAAATGTCTTCAATATAATTTCAGCCCTTCCTAAAGGATTTATACCTATGTTGCATGGGTACCTGTACCGGGGGGTCGGGTACACGTACCCGTACCGGGAACGCGTACCGGGTACTTGGGTACTTCAATGCTACGTTCCCAGTCGTACCCAACCGTACCCAAATTCAAACTCGCGTACCGGGTACTTCACTTATGAAAACAGGGTACTTGCATGGATTTTGGTACGCCGTACCGCATGTTTGGGTACGCGGGAGGTACGGCTGTTGGGAAATTTACCTTAGCTCGCCGATCGAGGGGGGTCGATTTGCAATGTTTGATGTTTAAAATTTTAAAAATTAAAAATTAAAACACTGAAAGACATGTTATGTGGGCACTTACCCCTTACCTAAACCTGCACGGCACTCCATTTCTCACTGCTAGTGCTCCGTGCTCACTACTCCAGCGATGCCTATCTAGAGAGCTTGCTGACAGAGGACCTTAGTGATGCTGATGACATTGATCCTGAGGATGCTGATGACATGGCTTGAGGAAGCCAAATCAGCTATCTTGTTCATTGTTCAATGCTTACTGTTTTGAACTTTCGTTTTCATGTATGGAAATGCCATTCAGTCTTCCAGTCTTCCACTTGATATCTACTATGAGTCTATGTCATATGATTTATCAAATTTATTATTTTATGTTTCAAATTTTCAATGTGAATGTTCATATGAATCATTGAATTTAGAAATATCAAATATACATGTATGATGTGATTGTGACATGTTTTATTTTTATAAATTTTAATATATATATATATATATACAGTACCCCCAACGTACCCAAGTACCCTGTTTCAAAAAGTGGCGTCCCCGTCCCCGTCCCCGTACCAGTACCCGTCCCCGTACCCACGTTTCCTGGCAACTTAGATTTATACATTATCCCGGTCCATAAAAATGTGGCTTTCCAAAAAGTTTGTTGCTAAGTAACTTTGGTACCCTTCCCTGAGATTAAATGTCAATAATATCATAAGCTTTTCCAACTTTTCCAATTGCAATCGAATAATTGGATTTCCCATCAAAAGAAAAGTCTAATAAAACGATGATGACAATTCAGAAGGTCGTTTCATCCACCTCTGCAAACAAATTTAATTTTAAAGGAGAAATTAAAGACCTTTACTTTTGGGGAGGTCAGCCTTAGATTTTGGCTTTTGTATTAGTGATCATTATGTTCCTTTGCATGACACCATGCGGTTTTGTCACGGGAGGTTTGTCTGATTTATTACTTATGGTTTTTTATCCATGTTTCTCCCTGTAGAGTCTATGAGGGGAAATTTTGCAGTTGTCTGGCTTTCTAGTTTCAGGTTTTTTTTTATTGCAGGATGTTATAGTTTTACGAGATTACTCGGTGATGTGGTTGTTTTGCCACCCTGTTTCTGTCATATTCCCCTGTATCTGTACATGTAACTTGTTGTTTTATTAATAAATACAAGAGACATATTTCAAAAGAATAAAAGGAAACTTAAAAATGGAAAAAGACACACTCAGAGAGAGAGATGCCCAGTTCGAGCGGATCAAAATAAAAAGAGACATCACTCCCTTCAGAGATAGAAATTCACATCATGGTGGCAAAAATGTGAAACAATATCACCCAAAGACTGCCTTCAGGATCCCCACTGATAATTAAAATTTTGCAGATTGAGTGCATCTTGCATTGTCCCCATATGGAAGGAAATAACCAAGGAAAAAGTACATGAGATGATGGAAAGATAGACAGCTGAACGTTAAAATTCAGTTTGTCAAAGAATCAGAAATTTGCAGGTTTACTATGCAACTGATGGAGGTAAAAGCTATAGATGCAGCAGATGTTTAGACTTGCTGAGAGATGAAGAATAAACAAAGCACAGATCAAACTCTCTATAATTATTATATACAACTGTTTTTATAATATGTATAAGAAACCTGGAAGCAAGGGACATTAAGCCCTATCAGGACCCTCTAAAGGAGAACAAGACCTTACTGCCTGCCTGAAAAAACCTTTTCAATAAGTTAATTATTTGGGCAAATATATGTCAAAAAAATTATGTAGAAGCATGAGAAAACAATAAAACAAAACATGAAAATAACTTTTCAAATCCCGTCGAAAAGTTCATAAGCACTTACAAATACAACGTAAATACTAAAGACAGATCCTCCTTGACTCTGACACGAAATGTCCAAAATGAAATGCATATAAAACAAACATATATATACGTAAATACATATATATTATGTAGAAGCATGAGAAAACAATAAAATAAAACATGAAAATAACTTTTCAAACCCCGTCGAAAAGTTCATAAGCATTTACAAATACAACGTAAATACTAAAGACAGATCCTCCTCGACTCTGACACGAAATGTCCAAAATGAAATGCATATAAATCAAACATATATTTTTCTGTTTTCCAAGCCGAGAAAAAAACTTTGGTTTCAACAAGCTCGCAAGAGTAAAAATCCTATAGGTTTTTTGTTTTAGGTTTTTTATTTTGAGCTGAGGAAGCTCAGGGTTCAAACACAAGCCCATTTTATTATGCATCCATATTCGCACAGCGTATTGGGAGGTCTGATTGTTTTTTAACCATCAGAGTTTATCCTATTTGGGGGCATACTGATCCTGAATGTTTTTTAACCATCAAAGTTTATCTTATTAGGGGGCATACTGATCCTGTACGTTAATAAGAACGGCATACAAACTATTTTCTCGATGTAGGAATTGATCCAATAAAATGGCAGTAAGGATGTCACCATGAGCATTAAATATAAATGGAAAACAACTCCTACAGAACAGTATCCATGATTGTTGCAGTCTCACCTTCGCAGAGCTTGCGGCAGCTGACTGCTGAAGATCTCCTCCAACGAAACCTGAAGTTGGAGAAGGTTTCACAGGCTTCTTGAATGGGGTAAACGCTGCTAACAACCCAAAACAAATACCGTCAAAACTATTGAATAATTTATAATGCTAGCTATGAGATTTTTTCTAGTCTTCCTTCCCTGTTCTTTATGAATTTATCCGCCAGTGTCTTAGCCGAATACTCAAAGAAAACACGGCGTAGTCACATACAGACTACAAGATTAAAAAATGAAAAAGGATAAATGCAAAACAAAGCAGCAAATCCCTTCTTCATTGCTCATACCTCTAGCTGGTTCTTTGGAAACAGTAGTGAAATCTGCAGTGGGTATGTGGGGGATGACCAAGAAGCCTGCAATTATGATGCTTTGTGAATTTTTTCAAAGCACCCAATTGTGTTTTTATTGGAAACTTGGTCTACAGCAGAACTCATCATGTCAAAAAATCCTAAGAAGATGTTGTGGATGAATGCTAGTACTAAAGCTTATTATACAACAGATATGGGTTACCAAGATGGCTTTTGCAGATTACATGGGTTAGCCAAAATCTAAAACCCTCTCACGAGGATTGCCAGTTGATCAGTCTTGATCGATCAAACAAAGAGGATATAGAGAAATGTTATATGAGCATTTGAGGACAGGGAAGAGTGAAGATTGAGGCGATTTGAGGAGATAGGCATTCAAGATTCAACGCCTCAGTGCGATATGGAACGAAGTCTAAGAAAGAACAAAGTTTTGGGAAAAAGGGTTGGGAGGATCAAGGCTATTTGACCACATGGGAAAGAGGGATTATAGGTGTTGGTGGCACCTAGAGAGTGTTATGATCCAACTCAGTATCATTGAAGGGAACTGGCAGTAATACTCAGGTTACAGGTACCCTTGAGGGGATTCCCTCCCTCTCTTTCTTGCCTGTCCACAGAAATCTAAACCACTTTTTTCTAATCTTTCCGGGACTCATTTCAGGATGTGGGCTAAGGATAACCAATATACTGGAATCCCCTCTGTTACCTCCTAAACCTGCACTTCAATGGTAAAGCCATAAAAGGCAAGTGCATGGAAGAAAATCAGACCAAAATAATCAAAATCCTGGAATCCCCTCTGTTACCTCCTAAACCGGCACTTCAAGTGGTAAATCCTTAAAAGGTAAATGCAGGGAAGAAAATTAGACCAAAATAATCGAAATCCCAGTAAGTCCATTTATTCCAGGGCTAATTACATCAATATGGCAGAATGATCCCAGTAAGTCCTCTATCTTAAAAGGGTTCAGTCAAGATAGAGGAAAAGAATATCTACGAACTCTAAGCTGATATGTATTCCTTTCTTGGTGCCCTGAACCAAAATGATTCCAGAAATGTTGGTTTTTCAACATCCATAGTGGTTTATGTTTCAAAGTTTGCAAAGTGTTCTGACTAATAAGGTATATATATAATAGTAACTAATATCATAATTATTCAAATCGTTAAGTAAACAAGAGAAAGCTGCATTGCAGCATATCCGTGCCAAAAAAGATGTCGGAACAAAAACAAAAAGCAGCGGGTGCTATGGAACTAACGTCCGTTGTCCCACCATGTAATGCATAAAGCTCCATGCAGCATTGAGGATTGAGACATTACAAAATAAGGCTTCGACATTAAGCTATATGTTAGCAGAGATGAGTAATTTGTGCACGGGATCGGAGATCAGGACATTATGACATGTGACATCGGCGATCGAGGAATTATGAAATAAGGCTCCATGCGACGTCCATCGGGGCATAATGAAATAAGGCTTTGACGTTAAGCTATATGTTCCAACAATTGGGCTCGTGTAGGAAGGTCACTTCTATAATTGCTCATGTAGGAAGGTCACTTCTATAATTTGGGAAATATTATTTTACTCCACTTCATCATGGAGCGCTGAAGCTTTTTGATCAAAGGCCTCGACACGAGTAAAAATTAAAAAATTGTGATGCTATTGTGCTCCAACATATACAAATGTTTGACAAATGTGATGTCCAATATCACAATCATCCTTGCCCAAGGAAGAAGGGAAGGGCAAGGAAGAAGCCTATGTCACAATCGAATGAGTTACAAATTTTTTCTACTATAGCACTTTATCATTTCCTTCTTGCATCACCTTAGGTGCAAGTTATTATGAACCTAACTGACGGCTTATAGAAGATACCCTTACTGTTGAAATATATAGCTTTGGAAGCTATTTTTTGTTGTAATTAATTTATGTACATAATTTTTTTTTTCATGCCAAGTGTCAAAACTTATGTCAAGTGTCAAAAGGCTCATGCCAAGTGTCAAACTCAGTCCTAGGGGGATGCTTAGGGAAGCCAAGCCCAAGTATAAAAGGGGATGACCCCTATCACCGGGATACACAATTTTGGAAAAATACTTTTGATGCTAGGATGGCACTAATCAAGGTTGCCACTAGTCAAGGTTGTTACTGCTGTTACTAACTGCTACAAGGAGGGAGATAAGGCTGCGACAATGTCTACCATAAGTTTGCTACAACAACAAATCATCACAGTCAATTTTGGGATCATTATCAGCCTGTTATTGTAAGTGTGTTATCAGCTATTAGTGGAGTTTATAAGTGCTGAAACAGAGGTATCACTTCAGCATTACTTAGTTAGTTCAAATTCTTGTAGTGGTATTGTACGTCGTTGAGGAATCTAAAGAGAAGTTTTGGCTAGGTTTCAATGTGTTTATGAAATGTTGTGTAGCGCAAATACAACAATAGCCTATGGTAAATAAAAAGTAACCTATATCAACTACTCAAAACACTTCTTCATAGATATGCATATAATGGTTATGAAGACATGTAAGACAAAGCAGATCTATGTAAGCCAGAAAACCAAATACTTATCCTTATTGTTTTGTGTGTGGACTCCCACTGCCTTCTTGTGGGAACAATGAGAAACCTTTGTTCTTGCATTCTGGATCTTCATTACTCCTCAACATATGGAGTGCTAAAATAAGAACTCCAAATGATCATCATTCCTTGACTTCTTGTGAGGAGTGTCTTCATCAACATCAGCAGTTGAGGCTTCATGCTTCCTTTTGATTGAGCTTCGACAATTACTGCCATAATGACCATATGCCTTGCACCTGTAGCATTGTACCTGAGATAAATCCTTCTTCTTCTTCTTCTGATCTGGGGGAGGACTTGATCTCCTATCTTGGTGCTTGTGTTTGTATACCAGTCTTCCCCTTCCCTTCCCTTTCTTGGCATGGGACAAGAATTCTTGATTCTCCTCAGGTAGAGTGCCATGAAGTATTTGTCTAGTTGCTATTCTTGTTTCTTCTTGAGTGCAATCTGCCCATAGCTGATCAAATTTGGGTAGTTTGGATCTACCGCTTATAATTTGGATGAAAGACTCCCAAGATGGTTGAAGACCATTTAGTGTAGTGATGACAAGCTCCTTTTCATTGATGGGATCTCCATTGGTGCCTTAGTTCTATGATCCTCATGAAATATGAGGCAATGGATTCCGATTTGGACATCTTCATATTTGATAGCTGGTTCCTCAATGTGAGTGTCACATTCATACTACTATATTAAAATAGCTTCTTTATGGTCTTGAACATCTTTCTAGCAGTATTCTTACCTGATATTTGAGGAACCAAGTGGTCTCTAACTGAATCAACCAAAATCCTTCTTGCTCTGGCATCATTCTTCCTTTCTTCGGCTTCTGGTTCTGGGACCTTCTCATTGACAAACTGCAATAGATCATTTTCTTCTAGTAGAAGAAGAACCCTAGAATTCCAAGAGATGAAGTTGGAGGCCCCTTCCAGGCGATCTTCAACCTTCATTCCAATCATCTTGTTTGCAGATCTGGACTAGAAACCCTAGCAGGAGCTAGGTCAAAAATGAAATCCAAACACAAAGACTGAATGCCAAACACAACAAAATGAAATCCACCACAAATTGCAACCTATTCACCAAATAACAAACAATAAATTAATTAGTATAATTTGATATACTAGTTCACATTTAAAGAATTCTATATTTTTTACAACAAACATTGAATACCAAATACACCAAAACAATTCTACCAGAGTGAAACCTGCTTGGCAAAAAAATGAACAAAATAATCAAAACAATCTGAAATACATTTTAGACAATAGAAAATGGACCTAGCATAACAATTACCATTTTTTTTAGATATCTGAGATGCCAAAATCTTGCCTCCTAACACAACGACAATTGTACAAAGAGTTTTACCTCTACAATTAGGAAATATGCCATTAATTTCTATAATAGTTTAATGAGAGAAACCTCCTACAAATAATAGTTATTTGTTCATATATGTTACACAATATTATTAAACTAGCATGAGATCGTTGAATAACAAATATATGGAAATCCTAATCATTTGTATCTAACAAAACAATCTAGCTATATGACTCTATTGATGGTCCATTTAAATAATTATTTCATGGAAAAAAAGAGTATCTTGCATAGACAAAATATCCTTGAAGGAACATACAAAAAGCCCTGAGAGGTACACCAACTAGATTCTCATCTACAACCAATCCTATTGTAGCAATCTGCATAAAGTATCAAATTATAATGGAGTATCAACTCCAAATAGAAGAAAATGTGCATTGGCACCACATAATTCATTCATATTTTTCCGTAAAACCCCATTTTCATGAGAAACATTCAATACCTAACTCTTATCACCCCATTCTCCAAAAACATTCAATGAGAACTATGGTTCATATCTAGAACAAATCAAAACAAGAACAAAAACCTTTCCCTGGATTTATCAAATTACTTGAATACAAAGAGTCTAGTCCATACGTTATTTACGAAGGTTGTCCTCGTGGCTTGAAGCTTTCGTAATCCTATTTGTTGATGAAGAGATTACCTGCAAAAGATTCAGAAGGACAAAGACAAAAACTACAAGATAACATGATACATCTAACCAATTGACCAAAGAGAACTACTATAAATGAAATTACACATCATTTATGGGAAACGAAGTCATAATTTGATGTATTAATTAAAATAGAGGAAATAATTACAAACAATGAAGCCTTGGTGTTGAATATCCTTTCCAATGGAACCTTGCCTCAATTTTCCAATAATGGAAGAATGGATTCCTGGTTCAATTTCTCCAGCATTTGGCTGCCCTCATTTCAACCCCCCTATCCCATGAAGAGGAGCTCCATTTATAGGCCAAAAGAGATGAGGAGGAGAGGAGAATATTAAGGGAGAAGGATGAGGTGGGATCCTACTAAGATGGGAGGCAAGTAAGATCCACCCTATATGGAAGGGATAGGCCTCCACGAGGGCCTCCTTCAAGAGACTTCTCAAAAATTCTCTTTTTTCCCTTCGTACAGGCATCGATGCACCCTAAACACTAGCAACATGCACCAGCGACATGGTCTGCAATGGAACAAGGTGCGTTGATCAGGAAAGATGCGCTTTGCTGTAAGGCAAGATGCGTCGACCTCTATAAACATGGTTTTAGCAGGGAAAAAACCTCATAACTCATCTTCCAAGGAGTTTTGGACAAGTACCTCAGGGATTTAGGCAAGGAGAAAGTATACATGGTTCGTAATCATGACGAGTACACAAATTCCATGTAAAAATTTTATGGTTACTCCCATGCCTTATGTGCTTTTATTGTTGCCTTAGTTGAACTTCCATTATCTTTCAAGTCAGTAGACTACATCCATTCACCCAACAAATACTCCAATCTCAAGCAATTTTTAAAATTTCCCACAATTGCACTATGCATGAATTGAAAATAAAGTAGTTATATAATAATCACCCAATGGCTAACTGAAAACCATGTGACTTTGTCGTAAGTATGGAAAATCTATAACTAAATATCTTAGCTTCCACCTAAGCCAACTCTTCTGATTCTCTATAGGAAAAAAATGTCACTACTTGTACACTCTAAGAAGCATAGAAAAAAAATCATATAAAAAATTTCATCAGATTTGACAACACAATTTAATAGTAAGATGAGAAATGGGTGTAGGAAAAATGCACCCTTCTTCTGTGAGCCCTTCCCATAATGACCACAACCGAAATATAAAGAACAAGAATTTTGTAATAAGATGAGTCAATTTCCTAGATAACTACAACATTTAACAAAGTGTTAGATATTCGGTTAGAGTTTAATCAAAATAGCATCTCAAGAAAGGGCTATCTTAACCGAAGGTGGGGGGATGAGGGGAAGAGGTGATGGAACAAAGGGAGGAAAATAACCCCCCACATTTTAGAGTATGCCACAGGAGTTAAGGAACATGAAATTTTTAAGTTAAAAATATAGAAATTAAATATTAGAAACAAAAAGCATTCATTCCCCACGTAACAATGATCAATTAATAACTTGAATAAACAAGCAAACATAAAACTTGATATTTACTACGCTAAACAAGTAATTAATTTTCTTATTACTAGCGAAAACAAAAATACAATGATATTCAATGTCCACTCATATAGATTCCATATCATCTATAGGAATTACAAAGTTATGCAGAATCAAAAATACATTATAGCGCTACTGAAAAACAACAACTAAAAGCATGAATTCAAACAAAGTGGATAAATATAAATCACCATCCATTGTTGAACATCATTGTCACTTATCCTATATGATCCTACTTATTGGGAAGCCCCTGAAGTGCAAATATCATCACTTCTCTAGTAGGGTTGGCCTACTTCTTGAGAACCCTCTGAAGTGTGGAAAATCCAAGCAAAGCTCGAAAATTTTGGTGTGTGACACTAAGTAAACATACCTTGACCTTCGGATCTACTGAAACTTGATAGCCAGTGACAATGCTTCCAACTATATTTTTTCCAAGTTGATCATTGATGGATAGATACTGCACTCTTTTTGGACTCCATGTGTAGCCCAATGTTTATACATGATGCTGGAGGACATTGGAAATTATGACTAGGCTACCTCTATCATGGACATAGGAGAGTGCATAACAAATTACATTTTACTCATACATGGATCTACAAATTAAGTAGAAAATACATTAAAAAGAAAGAGGGTATTTACCTTGTGATACCCACCATGCAACAAGGTTTCTCTCCATAGTAAAATTGTGCACAAAAGATGAATCCTAGGAGAATGTTTGTGACTGAGGAGTGATGATATGGGCACATTTAGACAATAATGCAAATGCTCACACAGGAAAACATAATGCAAGTACAAAAGGAGATTGTTGCACCTGTACCTTCTATACTTTCTATATATAAGTACAAAATTGAAAATATTTGTAGGTGGAGGTAGGTGGATTATGAAATGATATTTACAAGTATCTCATACGATAGGAGTTAAAAGAATTAAAATACATTGTTGAATAAATCAATTATAATTGTCTCATGTTGGCTTATAAACTGATCTAGAGGTTTCCAATATAGACCCAGTTTCTTTTAGCGGTTCGAGGAACCAACAAAACCCCTTTTCACCGACCCTTTCGGCAACAACCTGCGAACATGCTGAGGTCTCACCTGAGGTGAAGCTATGGGGGTGCTGTGGAATCAGGTTTCCACAACAATGTGATGAGTTGTTCGGACATGACTACTGCGCAGCACACTATTTGACACAAGTCGCCTCACGGAAATAAGGTTCTTGCTTAACAATACACACGACGCAAACCACAATGCTCACACAAACAAGGTGTGGAACAAGATTCCTCGATTGGATTATATTACTCCTCTGAAATCGGTTACAATGTAAAATAACTGTAAGCAAATAACTAACTATAATCGGCCTCAGTCGTTACAACTTAGAAGTAACTATGGTGTGTTCTCCCTGTGTGTCGACCTCACCCTCTCCTGGTTCACCACGGAACTTTGAGCTATGGTTCGATCTCAACACTCTGCACTCGACCAGTGTGACTCTTCACAACTTTTTCGGCTCTGCGCTCTCCTTTGCTGAACAATGTCTAGATTGAAGGCCTTCTCCCCCTCTTCTACTCTACGGGTGCTGTTTCCAAGATTATCACAATCCTGAGACACGAGTTCCCTCCATTCGCAGATCCTGTCCAAATCCTGCGAATCTGCACTGTCAGCTTCTAACCGTGTTGTATAGCTTCTGTCCATGATGTCCTCTGTCATGTCCTTCACCAACTCGCAATAACTGTAATAACTTCCTCAACAACCTCGAACCGCTATTGGTACAGTCTCTTGACTTTCTATCCTTCCGACCCTGCTACAGCAGTCAGTCACATCTCGACTGTCCTGTCAGTTCATTCCTTTCCCCATTAGACTTGATTTCGCCAAACTATGTCGTGTCGTAGTTCGACCACTTGTTGACTACCTAACCTCTTACATCGCTCGTCATCTGTCGACTATCTCCTGTCGATCCCCGAATTCCCGCGACATCTGCTGCTCCTTCAGTCGACTGCACCCTGACTGCTTCTACTCGACTTGTTGACTTCGACAAGTCAACCTGCTCCCCGCACCAGTGGTCATCGGCACCCCCACTGGTCTGCTCCCTTCGGTCGATCAACTTCGACTGATCTGCCTAGGTCCCGATGCTCCTGCATCAGTCTCCCCAGGTGAAAAATAATTCGACTGCTCTGTCAGTCTCCTGAACTCCTCTTCAGAAATCCACGGCGCTTCCTACAACTCATCATTTGTCCATCGCACCAAGTATTCCTTCATGTGCGATCTATGGGTACTCCCTACTTCGCGTTCATCGATTACTTCTACGATCCCCTCTTTATGTCGATCTAGAATCTGTTCTATCCAGTCGATACTAGTTCCATTCCCCTAGCTGTTGCTTGACCCTTCTTCAAATTTATATAGGTCTGAGATGTTGAACGTTGCTGAAATGTTTAAGTCTTCCGAAAATTCCAAGACATAGGCATTATCTGAAATCTTCTTTAGAACCTTGCATGGCCCTATCTTCTTCAACTTCAACTTGTTGTATGTTCCTGTCAGAAATCGCTCCTTCTGTAAATATGCATAGACTAAGTCTCCTTCTTGGAATGACAATAGCCTCTTCCTCTGGTCGGCTCTCAACTTGTAGGCCGCGTTACTCTTCTCGATGCGCTTTAGCACATTTTCATGAACTTCATGCATATGCTCCGCGAGTGATTCTGCATCCGTGCTCTTCTTGGTTTCTATCGGCAATTTGACCAAATCTGCCACTACATGTGGACTCCTCCCTTAAACCATCTGGAATGGACTCAATCCTGTCGATCGATTCACAGAATTGTTATATGCAAACTCTACCTGTGCCAACACATTCTCCCACTGCTTGGGTCTGTCGGCTGCTAAACATCTCAGAAGGTTTCCCAAACTTCTGTTTACAACCTCGGTCTGTCCGTCTATCTGCGGATGATATGCCGAACTAAACTCTAACTTCGTGTTGACTTTCTTCCATAGGGTCCTCCAGAAATGCCCCATGAATTTTGTATCCCTATCCGACATGATACTCTTTGGCAACCCATGTAAC
Source organism: Larix kaempferi (assembly GCA_027924585.1). Classification (NCBI taxonomy): domain Eukaryota; kingdom Viridiplantae; phylum Streptophyta; class Pinopsida; order Pinales; family Pinaceae; genus Larix; species Larix kaempferi. The sequence continues at coordinate 84,123 of BSBM01002303.1, read as the reverse complement.
CTGACTATTTCCCTAAAGAATAATACAGCGATTCCTGTGGGATCACTTGTTTTCTTACATGGTATGAAATGTGCCATCTTTGAAAATCTGTCGACTACAAAAAATATTGAGTCATTTCCCTACTGAGTCCTTGGTAATCCTAACACAAAATCTATGCTAAGATGCTCCCACGGGTTCTCTGGTACTGGTAATGGTGTATACAACCCCGTGTTCTAACTCTTTCCTTTTTCCAACTGGCAAACTTGACATTGTCCAACCCATTTTCTGACATCTGTGGACATCCTTGGCCAGAAATATTTCTCATCGATCAGTGCTTTGGTCTTGTCGATCCCAAAGTGCCCTGATAACCCGTCACTATGAAATTCTTGGATTAGGTTCTCTCTCACTGATCCTCTGGGAATACACAACTGACTTCCCCTGAACTTATAACCTTCTTGAATGAGATAACTCAAATATGGAGTTCTGTCAGTGCTCCAAGGATCACAACACGCCTTCCATGCCTTTGCAAAATCTTCGTCGGTCTCATAGTCCATCTTTATTGACTCTATTCCTATTGCCTGAACAGTCATTGTGCTCAACAGCGCAACTCTCCTGCTCAACGAGTCGGCAACTTTGTTAGACTTGCCCGACCTATGTCGCAACACGAACGTATATCTCTGAAGCAACTCCACCCACTTCATGTGTCTCTGATCCAAATTCGACTGAGTATTCAGATACCTCAGTGATTGGTGATCTGTGTATAACACAAACTCCTGTGGCAACAAATAATGCCTCCATTTCTTCAATGCTTGTATGATAGCATAGAACTCTTGGTCATAGACCGAATACTTTTGCTTCGCTCCATTCAGTTTTTCACTGAAGAATGCAATTGGTCGGCCTTCCTGGCTCAACACTGCTCCAATTGTTGTTCCACTTGCATCACAATCGATGTTCCACTTGCATCACAATCCTGGGCCTTATCCATCCACTTGAACTCGCCCTTTCTCATGCATTCTGTCAATGGTGCACAAATCCAACTGAATCCCCGAATGAACTTCCGGTAGAAACTAGCAAGTCCATGGAAACTTCTCACTGCCTTCGTACTTGTCGGTTCCGGCCAATCTACTATTTCCTTCACCTTCTCGGGGTCCATCTCCAACCCTTTACCTGAAATTACAAATCCCAAGTACACCAATTCCTTCTTCATGAAGAAACACTTTTGCAGGTTTATCATCATCTTCTCTTCCTGCAATTTCTGCAATACTTGTCGAACATGCTCTAAATGTTCTGACTTGGTCCGACTGAAAATCAGAATGTTGTCTAAATAGACTATGACAAACTTTCCTAAGAATGGTTTCAGCACTTCATTCATCAATCTCATGAATGTACTGGGTGCATTAGTCAATCCGAACGGCATGACTAACCACTCATATAACCCTTCTCTTGTCTTGAATGCTATCTTCCATTCATATCCTTCTCTGACCCTGATCTGGTGATATTCACTCTTCAGGTCTAATTTCGTGAAGTATGTCACTCCACTCAGGAAATCCATCAAGTCATCCATCCTTGGCAATGGAAATCGATACTTGATCGTGATCTTGTTGATGGATCTGGAGTCAGTACACATTCTCCATTCCTCGCCTTTCTTGGGTGTCAATATTGCTGGTACTGCACATGGGCTCAAGCTTTCTCGGATCAATCCCCTGTCCAACAACTCTTGGACCTGTCGGTTGAGCTCATGTCCCTCTACTGGACTCATCCTATATGGTGCTTTGTTTGGCAGACTTGACCCTGGAATCAAGTCGATCTGATGTAATATGCTCCTTGTCGGAGGCAATCCCGTCGGTTTCTCATCAGCCATTATGTCCTGAAACTCTTCGAGCAACTCCTCGACTTCGACCGGAATTCTCTCCCGATTGGTCGTTCCATCGACATATGGTCCCTTTGGAATGATTGCAAAACATCCCGACTGCTTTTCCTCCTCTGCGAGGAATTCCTTAGCGGTGCTCATCAACACTCGCTTCTCCCAAAGATTGCTCTCACTGTCCTTACTGTCAGCTGGCTCTCCTCACCTCAGCTTAAGAGTCCTTTTCACGCCATTCTTCCACACTGTGACTATGTTAGCTCGACTGTCATAGATCATCTTATGATCATATTGCCATGGCCTCCCTAACAACAGATGGCATGCATCCATGGGAACTACATCACATAGTACGCTGTCCTCTAATCCTTCAACTCTGAAGTTGATCAGGCACTATCTGGTCACCTTAACATGGTGTCCTTTCTGCAACCATGAGATCTTGTATGGGTGTGGGTGTTTACGACACTTCAGCCCTATCTTGTCGATGACTTCTGTCAACACAAGATTCTATGTACTCCCACCATCAACTATGGTCTTGCAACGCCATTCTCCGATCCACACCTTTGTTCGAAAGATAGCCTTTTGTTGTTGGTTCCATCAGATCATGTCGATCTTCCTGGATCAAAGCTCTCTGAACCGTCAGATTTCGGTTGTTCTTTTTCTCACCTTCACTGCTATCTGACGCAGATTCTTCCCTCTCGTCGACTTGCTCATCCTTTCGACGTTTGGGTTTCGGCTCTTCTGCAGCATGTAGGTTTTCTGGGCACTCATATGCCTTGTGACCCGTTCCTCGGCATTTGTAACAGATTATAGTTGGTCTGTTAGGTCCTTTCTTGTTGGATGGACCATTTTGACTATATGCGCCTCGACCGCGGTTCTCATGACCATTGCATCGGTTCTCTTGCGCTCTTTCCTTCGTCGATGTCCCTTCTGTGCGTCGACTATCTTTGACACCTTCTTTCTTGTATCCACCACCTTGACCCTTCATGGAGACAGTCTTTGCACCCCGACTAGTCATCCTACCTCTGGTTGCTGCAGACCTTCTCGACAGTTTCTCTTCTGCCTTCAGAGTGAATTGATAGGCTTCTCCGACTGTTCTGAATCTCGACATGCCAAGTTCATCCTGAACAGCGTATTTCAAGCCGTTTACATATCTGGCGATAGCTTCTTCTCCTTCATTAGTATGTCCTGACCGAATCGACAATCGGTAGAACTCCTCTGTGTACTCCTTCACGGTCATTTCTTTTTGTCAGACTTTCCGTAACTTCCTGAACAAGGAAATCACATAATCGTTCGGCAAGAACATCCCCTTCAACTTGGCAACCATCCTGTCCCAAGATTTGATTTTCTCCTTGCCCTTCTTGAGTCAATCAGCCTGTACATTGTCCCACCACAACGAGGCATGACCCTTCAACCTTAGACATGCAGTCTTAACCTGTTTAGGATCCTCGATCTGCTCCACATCGAAATATTTCTCCATCTCTCTGAACCAGTCGATTAAGTCTTCTAGGTCCAGGCTTCCCGAGTACGTACGTGTAAGTTTTAAACCTTAACAGTGAAGTACAAACTTATATTGATTCTTAAGCATTAACAGAAAATACACAATGGCACACACATAACACAGAGATTTTCACCTGGAAACCCTTAACCGAGAAAAAACCAGCAAAACTTAGAGCCGCACTGCTCCTTTTCATTATATGTTTATTCAACCATTTACAATACAATATATGGTATTCCGCAGCATCTAAAACCCTAATTCGTTTACCCGAAATTAGGTTACAACCCTAATCCCTTTTACCGAGATTAGATAGAGTACAATGGGTCGAAATCGCGAAGAAGCAAAAAACAACCCAAAAATTTTTTGTGGTCCGAAACGAAGGGGGTGGGCCCTGTCGGGCTACCCCCCCCTCTAACTACTGGGGAGGGGATCGTGTTGTACACGCAGCGACCATGTGAAGAGATATAACATACCCAACAGTACGCACATCTATCTTCGCTTGACCTCTCATTTCTGTCAGAAGCTTGATGAGTTTCTCCTCTGGTTCTTCTACTGTGGCTTCCCGAGCTTCCACTTCCTCGACTTCCTCGTCGCTGTGGTCCAGCACTTCAGGAATGCAACCACGCCTTTGGTTTTCTTTTATCGCTGCGACTTCATTTTTCAAAGTCCGCATCGTTCGAATGCATTCGTCGAACATCTCACGATCCACTATGACGGTTGCTGCGCCACGCACTCTTCGTCCTCGGACATTAACGCCTTTATGAGCCATTTTCAACTTCTACTGAAAATTCTCACACTTTCTGATCCTAATACCAACTGACGCAAGTTAGGTTGGTATGGTCTTCTTCTCCAACCGGACTCGCCTCCGGGCTCTGATACCAACTGACGCAAGTTAGGTTGGTATAGTCGTCTTCTCCAATCGGACTTGCTTTCGGGATCTGATACCACCTGACGCAAGTCGCCTCACAGAAATAAGGTTCTTGCTTAACAATACACACGACACAAACAACAATGCTCACACAAACAAGGTGTGGAACAAGATGCCTGGATTGGCTTATATTACTCCTCTGAAATCTGTTACAATGTAAAATAACTGTAAGCAAATAACTAACTACAATCGACCTCAGCCATTACAACTTAGAAGTAACTGTGGTGTGTTCTCCCTATGTGTCGAACTCACCCTCTCCTGGTTCGCCACGGAACATTGAGCTATGGTTCGATCTCAACACTCTGCACTCGGCCAGTGTGACTCTTCACAACGTTTTCGGATCTGCGCTCTCCTCTGTTGAATAGTGTCTAGACTGAAGGCCTTCTCCCCCTCTTCTACTCTGCGGGTGCTGTTTCCAATATTATCACAATCCCGAGACACGCGTCCCCTCCATTCGTCGATCCTGTCCAAATCCTGCGAATCTGCACTGTCAGCTTCTAACTATGTTGTACAGCTTCTGTCCATGACGTCCTTTGTCATGTCCTTCACCAACTCGCAATAATTGTAATAAGTTCATCAACAACCCCGAACGGCTACTAGTACAGTCTCTTGACTTTCTGTCCTTCCGACCCTGCTACAGTATTTAGTCACATCTCGACTATCCTGTCGGTTCATTCCTTTCCCCATTAGACTTGACTTCGCCAAACTCTGTCGTGTCGTAGTTCGACCACTTGTCGACTACCTGACCTCTTACATCGCTCGTCATCTGTTGACTATCTCCTGTCGATCCCCAACTTCCCGCGACATCTGCTGCTCCTTCAGTTGGTTGCACCCCGACTGCTTCTGCTCAACTTGTTGACTTCAACAAGTCAACCTGCTCCCCACACCAGTGGTCATCGGCACCCCCGCTGGTTGGCTCCCTTCGGTAGATCAACTTCGACTGATCTTCCTAGGTCCCGATGCTCCTGCATCACTATTGGACTTGCGCTGCGGACTGAGGACTACGCGACGATAGATTGCGTCGCGGTCCTTCCTTCTACAAGCGAAGATGCTTGCACAACCAGCGCACCTATGGGTTGTGCGGTTCGGGCAGGATACCAGTAATAGGACAGCGCAACTGACTTAACCACTATAGAGGATTCACTTAACACTTAACCATTCATCTACTGCCTTAGATTATTTAGATTTATAACAGATGCAAGCAGATGAAACATACAATACGACGCACTTCCGGTGCTGCGCGTCAAAGGAGCTACTCAACCAAAACTCTACATGCACTTGTGATTATTCATTACACTGATACTTTCACATACTTAGAATGCTACACATTCATCATTCATCCATTCACATAAGACTTAACATATTATTCCCATCTTTCTCTTATGGCGAATACATATAAAAGCATTAACACAATAGTTGATAAATGAGAGTCCAGACATTCATTCGTAAGCAAAAAGACAAGTGCAAAACATAAACAATCACAGTACATAAGATTTAACACGGTTCACCTCCCGGATGGAGGCTACTTCCACAAGAACTGTTGTTGTATTAGTCTTTGGGAAGGGTACAACAGTTCTTTGTCTGTGCACTCAGCTGCAGACTCTCCTCTCTCAGCAGGCCTCTGCGCACACAGCTTGCAGAGCCTTTACAAAATTGTCTCTCAAGAGAGATATATATTAGTAACAATGAAGAGTAACATAATTAACAACCCTTTCCCATACAAAATATGCCTTATTTATAGATCATGCACGTAGTTCATGTCTTTACAATACATGGCAACGAACCCTAAGGTTCCCAAAATTGGTGCAGATACCTGCCACCCTACCTGTCATCATCGCGAGGTCACTCCACTTTTCCTTGGCCGCTTGATTGGGCCACACACGGCTCTAATGGCCTTCTGACAGCCGCAGTCACCCCAAAACGGTTGCACTGCATCATGGCCTGTCACTTTCCGTCCCTTTAGCCTACCTGTCATTATCGAGCTACTGGCCTAGCTTCTCAAATGCTTACCACCACTCTCTTTTACTGGTCGCTTTCCTCGTCCTTCATTTTGCTTCTTACCCAAAATAGGTCGCTTACTCAGCTCGACCTTCCTTTATACTTATTTACCAAAAGTAGCCGTTGTGCAAGACCTGTGCACCTACTCTGTTGTGCCAAAACTGTATAAATGCTCCGAACTGTGCATTCCTCAAAACCGTGTCTTCTGACTTCGCAATCCAAAAGCTGTGCATCTCCCACGACTGTATCCTTATCAAAATTGTGCTTACTTGGGGCACGCCCAATAGGCCCCTAACACTGACTTGTGGCTCATCCCGAGCCACTTCAGTCCAGCTGCTCCATCTATGCCTCTTTTGAAATTCCTGAGCGGGTAGTGAAGTCTTGAACAGTTGCACTCAATCTGGCAACTACTTCCTTTACTTCTTGCTCGTATCCCTTAGCCATGTTTAGCATTTCATCCATGGCTAGCTCTTCAATTTGTTCCTTAACTTTGGCCTCTGTTTCCTGAAGGTCCTGGATCCTTATCTCAATCTCATCTGTCAATGTGAGTGCTTCTTCTTGCAATGGCTGTAACCTTGCAGAGGTTTCAGCTTCCATTGCCTGTTAGGAACCTATGTCAACCCTTCTCTTTACTATGTTAGTATATTGTTGTTGGACGCATATGCTTTGTAAGTCATCCCGTAGTATTTGTTGATCCGTAGTTTATATTAGCCCATAGTATTGACCCATAGTATTGGACGCATATGCTTTGTAAGTCATCCCGTAGTATTATATGTCCCATGGTTTTGACTCATAGTATTGGGCATAGACTTAGTATATAAGTGTGTGTTGAGGTCATTGAAGGCACCGTGAAGTTAATTGTATTGAGCTTGCTCAAAGGAGGTTTCCCCCTCGAAGTGGCCCATGATCAATATAAAAGTGATTTTGTTCTATTATTTCTGATATCTCGTGTATTTGCATTAATTAATTATTGCAGGTTCATCACATCTGGTATCATAGCACTTTCCTGGGCTCATTGGGTGGAATTTCTGCTAATTTTTTTTCGCATCTGTTGCAGCTTCGGATTTGGGAATAATCCCTATCCGCTTAACTGTGGGAAGTACTTGGGCATAAGCCCTAAAACTCATTATGAGGAGTACCACAGGAACCCCAAAGTAGCTGGCCCATTGAGAGGACCTGCTAGCGAAAAGGGCAACGACCCCTACCTGATTGATTAGTTCCCACCCGTGAGGTAAACCAAGAGCTGTCGTTTTTGGCAAAGCGGTTATTAGTTTTACCTAAGCCGTGGAGTGAGGGGTACTGCCCCAATACGCAAGCTGTCAGACAGCATTGGTGGCCGAGTGAAACACCTGAACTGTTAGGAAGCCGTACATACCTGGGGTCCATATCTATTTTCAGTTGAACTATTGCCGATCACTTTTGCTCCAGATCCAGCCGTTTCAGATCTATTCTGAAAGCAGTCTTCGTTTCAGATCCAGCCGTTTTCGATCCCTTCCGTGCCGTTGCGCCGCTGTTGCCGATCCATTTCTGAAGAAAAAAAAAAAAAAGAGAAGTTTTTTCTCCATATCTCCCTTGTTTTCACTCTGTTTCCCTTGAAATTTTTGGGGAACCCCTGTCATCCCATTCTGCATCTTTCACTCCTGAGGACCCTATCCCCAATTCCCCTTCCCAAATCCTGAAATCCCACATTTGTCTATTTTTAGGGTTTGCCATAACTTCCTTAGATTTCACCCAATCACCTTCAAATTTTACCACAGAGTTCCTTTCTGAATTCTGCTTCTTTGTCCCTCTCTGCCAAATTTTCTCATTCTATCACCCCACTTCTGAAATTCCCCTTTTTGCTTTCTTGTCCTTTTGACAGTGTCCAAAATCTAGTCAAACCCCAATTACCCATCAGATTGTTTCCCCAATCCAAATTTCGCTTTACTAAATCAACCTCTGTTTGTGTTTTTCTACCCATTCCACAAAAAAAAAAAAAAAGCCCTGGTTATGGTTGTCACCCGTGCAGGAGCACACACCATGGAGGAAGCACTTGCAGCCATCCAAACCAAACTCCAAGATCTGGATGAAAAATTTCTCAGCCTCCATCTTCAGCATTCAGCCATGAACAATACCAGACAACCAGAATATTTTGCAGCCACCGGGTTCTCTTCTTCCAACAATTTTCGTGGGCGGAAGCTTGATTTTCCTCGCTTCAATGGTACTGATCCGACTGGATGGATATAACAAGCAGAACAATATTTCGGTCTGCATAATACTTTTGATGTTTAGAAAGTTCCATTTGCATCCTTTCATTTGGAACAGGAAGCCCTTCAATGGTACCGTTGGTACATCAAAGCTCATCCCGAGCCAAATTGGACAGATTTTTGCCAACTCCTTTTGCCACGATTTGGTCCTAGTGCTTTTGACGAATTCACAGGAGCACTCACTAAACTTCACCAAAATGGCATAGTGAGAGAGTATCAGATGGAATTTGAGAAACTAGCCAATCACACAGAAGGATTGTCTGATGAATTCTACAGGAGTTGTTTTATTAGTGGTCTCAAGGATGAAATCCGCTGAGAGGTCAAAATGTTTTGTCCCAACACAATGATGGAAGTCCTAGGGTTGGCTAAGCTAGCCGAGGACAAGATCGCAGCTCAACAACGCTCTAAACCCACCTTTGTTCCCTTCAGAAATATGGGTTCCCAACGACCTCCCATCACGCCTGCTCCTCAACGAACTCCTATCAAGCAATTGTCTGAAACATAGATGCAGGCACATCGAGAAAAAGGGCTTTGTTATAATTGTGATGAGAAATTCACTTGGGGACATAGATGTGTTCAAGAAAATCTCTATCTCTTGGATGTGGATTCTCCGCCTGCCTTAGAACTTGGTGAAGAAGCTATAGATATAGTAGATGATCAGGTTGACATTCAACACCCACCTATTGACACCCCATCTCAGGACGACCCACCCAAGATCTCTCTCCATGCTGTAACTGACGTCACCACCCCACAAACAATGCGGGTCAGGGGATACTTCAAGAAGTTCCCTCTTACCATACTCATTGATTCTGGTAGCACTCATAACTTCATTGACCCTCGGATTGCCAAACAGGCTGATTGTTTTGTCCATCCTTGCTCCAACTTTGAAGTCATGGTTGCCAATGGGGGCACCTTACCTTGCAAGGGGAAGTGTCACAATGTGCATATCTCTATGGAATATTATACCTTACACTCTAACATGTTTGCCTTGTCCATAGGCGGATGTGATGTGGTTTTGGGCATTCAATGGTTACGCACACTTGGCCCCATATTATGGGATTTTGCTGAACTTTGGATGCAGTTTAAAGTCAATGGGGCACAACACAAATTTATGGGCTTACAACCAGGGTCTCTCTGCATCATCAGTTCACATCGCCTGGAAAATATTCTTAAGCAAAATTCACATGGTGTCATCGCTCAGCTCAATTCCATTCAGATGCATGCATCAACAGTCTCCACTACTTCCTTGGATAGATATGCATGTATCTTTGCTGAACCAATGCGCTTGCTGCCTTCAAGAGACCTTTCCGGTAAGAATTTAGCCACATCTACCTCTCAGCAGGAAATGATGGCTATTTTGCATGCAGTACAGAAGTGGCAGCCATCCCTATTAGGGAATTATTTCTGCATCAAGACTGATCTCCCGAGTATGGAAAATTTTCTAGAACAATGGGTCTCCTCCCCAACACACCTGAAATGGGTTATCCAACTCATGGGTTATCCCTATGTGATCACTTACAAGAAGGGTAAGGACAATATGGTGGAAGATGCTCCTTCTCGCACAATTGATGACCCAGTTTCTCTTACAGCTCTTTCTCTGCTTGTTCCAAATTGGTTGCAATATGTTCAATAGGGCTATCTCTTCTATGAACTCCATGCTTCTTGATCAACAGGGCACTCTGGGTTCTGCAAAATGTATGACCGAGAACAATGTAACTTCTTTTGGCAGGGACTAAAAATGACAATTCAACAGATGGTGGCTGACAATGATACTTTCCAAGTCAACAAGGGGGAAATGACACTCCTTTCGGGATTTCTCAAACCCTTGCCCATCCCTACACAGCTTTGGCCAACTGTTTCTATGGATTTCCTAGCAGCACTTTGGTGGTACAATACCACATCTCAAAGGACACCATATGAAGTAGTCTATGGAAAAACACCGCCAGTTCTTCTTCCATACACCCTTAGCAGCTCCCCAGTTCAGGAAATTGACTCGGTTCTTCGAAACCACGATCATATTCTTCTCATTCTGCAGGACAATCTTCACATGGCCAGAATTCGCCTGAAACAACAAGCCAATCAACACCGTTCTGAGCGCATTTTCCACGCAGCTGATAGGGTTCTTCTTCATCTACAGCCTTCCAAGCAATCCTCCTTGACACTCCAAACGCGTTAGTGGCCCGAAATGCAACCAGAGGAAGCTACCGGGGAACCACTCCTTCAGATTCTGCAGCAATTTCTCCACCCAAAGCTTTGAGGACAAAGCTTTTTCTAAGGGAGAGGGGATGTCAAGAACCTATGTCAACCCTTCTCTTTACTATGTTAGTATATTGTTGTTGGACACATATGCTTTGTAAGTCGTCCCGTAGTATTTGTTGATCCGTAGTTTATATTAGCCCATAGTATTGACCCATAGTATTCGATGCAAATGCTTTGTAAGTCGTCCCGTAGTATTATATGTCCCATGGTTTTTACTCATAGTATTGGGCATAGATTTAGTATATAAGTGTGTGTTGAGGTCATTGAAGGCACCGTGAAGTTAATTGTATTGAGCTTGCTCAAAGGAGGTTGCCCCCTCGAAGTGGCCCATGATCAATATAAAAGTGATTCTGTTCTATTATTTCTGATATCTCGTGTATTTGCATTAATTAATTATTGCAGGTTCATCACATTTCCCTTAAGGCCTCGAGCTCCTTCCTATGTACTTTGGTTTGCTCGAAGTTGTGCCTCTTTTGTCGGACCGAAAAGTCTTTCATGGAAGCATCCATGGAGTCCACTTTTTGTTGCTTTCGTTGTATGTCATCGTGGATCTTTTGCAGCTCCGGCTCAACCTGCAATATGCTCCAAATGTTGGAAATGACATCTAGCAGGATTTGGCATCGCATGACTTTTGTGCAGATGCCCTGCGTAGAAGCCCGCAGTGCCTCTTCTCTAGTTTCTTACGCCTGCTGTGCCATGTCCATTGGCTGTCGTGCTGCCAGTTTGACGATCTTTGCTTGATGGGAGGATTCCATCTCTGTTATCTTCTCCGCGTGGGAGATTTCCAATCCCCTTATTCTTTCTTGCAAACTATCAACGACATTGCCAATCTGTAGAATAGCTGCCTCAACTTCTGAGTCTTCTTCAACTTCTCGGAGCCGTGCATATACCACGGATACTGCTCCTTTTATCATGCGTTGTTTTTCTTGAGTGCGCTGAAGCTCCCTTTCCTTCTGCTCACATTCTCCTTGTATTTTCCTGTAATTATCTTCGTATTGAAGGCGCTGATTGTGCGAGACAATGTCTCGCTCATGCATCTCATGGGATATTTTGGTGTGTCACTAGTGCAACCCCTCAGCTGGTAGCATAGCTATGTTAAGCTCCAACTTCTCAAGCAGCCTGACAGTTTCAGTCATTTCATCGGTTGGGAATAGAATGGACCCTGGCGCAATCTTGACGATGCACGTCGGTGTTGAAAAGGAAGGTTTCCTGCACATTGGTTCACTTGGCTCCCCCAAGTGGTCCTCATGGTCTAGTTCCTTAGTTAAATCACGATGGACTTGCTCCATCTGCAAGACCAGACTAGTCAGTTTATTGATATTTTCCCTGAGCTCGGCTTGAGCCGGTTCTTCCTTATCTTCTAAGTGCGCTGACACCCACAATGCTATCTGTTCATAGTCATCATCATGAAGCATTGTGTCAAGCGGCTCCTTGTTATCTTTGGATTTCTTCTTTTGTGGCTTCTCTGGCGTCTTGGTAGCCAGTTCCTTCCTTTTCTCTCCTACTTGCGCTGCAGGTGTTTGGATTGGTGTGCTTTGGATCTCTGGGTTCTTATCTGTTTGGTCCTCCTCCTCTTCTTCTAAAGACGTAGTGATGAAGGACTTCAGTGCATCCTCGTTCCAGTCATCAGGACAGTCCTCAATGATCATCTCAATCATTGGTGAGCCGAGCTGATACTGGCCATCGAACCATTTCTTTGTTATCAGGCGCGACTGTATCTGGATACAGTGTAAGGTGGCCTTGAAAATAATCTTGGGCCTATACATATATGTCACTTCCTCTATGATGTGTGGGGCTTTCTCTATAGCCACGCATAGCTACTCAAAATACGTCAGAAGTTGTAGATCATTGAGTTGTTGCTTCTCTGGGCTTGTCGATGCCCACATGTTCGCGAAGCAGACTGCGCGACAGTCATCTGCTGTGACCAGTAGGCCGTTCTGATGCATAGGTTCTTTCCAACCTACAAAATCAATAAGTATTAGCAGCCAACTAAAGTGGAAGGATAACCCCTTGTCCTGGGTATCCTCTATATCCAACAAAAGCTCATTGAGTAGAAAGTTTTCCCAATTATACTCATGGCCATCCATGGCCTTGGATGCTAGGGCCACAACTGATGCATTTACTTCCTTTGGCCTTGCCTTCCTCAACAACTTTCCTACCAACAAATTAATAGTGAACTGCAGGGGTTCAATTGTGATTGGTTCTATTTCGTATCCCCTGCTTCCTCTGACCAATTTAAACTCCGCCTTTATTTTCGCGGCTAGTTCTTGGTCGTCTTTCTTGCCGACGAACTCTACAGCAAGGTCATCGCCCTTCTTAATCAAACCAGTATTCCTTGCAATTAGGTCGACCGTGATGTTGACCTTGAAGTCCAACCAGATGTATCCTTGGTGCATACAAGATAATAACGTACGCACCACAGCTTTGCATTCTTTGTTGCAGTGAAAATGTGGAATTCTCAGCAGGCTGATCATACCAGACTTGGCCAATGGAAATGCCCAGTCCATTAGAACAACCTATGGATTCTTTGTAGTTACAGCTTATTTTCTACACATGAACTTATCCGACTGTAGGTGTGGGAATTTCTCAGCATCCATTATATCATGATCAACAAACTTGCAGGTAGGAATTCTTCCAAGCAAATCCTCCTTCGTCCGGATGTGCTTTGACATCGGAGGCATTGGATCTCGTATTGCGCATTCTTCTCCAAATGTCTCTCTGGGGCATCACTCTTCCGCGGGATGATATACTCAGGAATGAGCCATACCGGTGGTGGAGGGCTCCCTTGTGGAGCCGCTGGCTTAGAAGCATCTGGTGCCTTTAATTTTTTCGGTGCGGCAGCCGGGTGCTTATCTTTCTTTTGTTACTTCGGCTGGTTTGGCTTTGGGCTCTTGGATGGGCCACCCCGTTCTGGTGTTGTTTGCTTCGGTGGTTTCTTCATTACTCTGCTTATACCAGAACGTTTAAAAGTGCCAAGAATCTCTTCCAAAGTCTGCTCTTTGGACATAAAATCAGCGAATACTCGTGCTCATGGTTGCTAAGTTCTTGCAATCTTCACAGTTCGTAAAATTTCAAACTCACAGTAACATGTATAAGGAATTGTTGGCTAGTATTTATAGAGCCATAAACCTATAGTTTGATTCCAATGGTTAACTCAGAGATTTAATGTTGCATCCATTTGCAAAATCTCGGCTAGATTTGCACCTTATGTGGCATTCAATGTACCGGGAGTGACCAGACTAGGTATTAAGTGCTAGGTGTGTTGGAAGCGATCTCGGTGGAATCTCAATATTTTCCGCCATAAAATATGTCGAGTCAGATTAAATTTCCTTAAATGCTGAGGTGTGATGGTACTGACAGCCGTATGACAGCCTAGTGGCCAATTAAATGTTCAATCCGTTACCCGAATCCCATTACTATCTTAATCATTCCAGTTTTTACTACGGTCGAATGGATAGGATATTCCTTTAATGAGGGGTTGTGTCAGTGCCGCCCTTTTTTGAATAACAACCTTACTAACAGGCCAAAAATTGTCATGGTCACCTACTTCCTCCATAATGTGTTGGCTGCTCTGATAGTCTGCTTTCCTGGCACCCCTTGCTCTTGTGTCTTCAGCTGCGCAACTGCGGTAGGGTTTGTGCCTTTTGTCACAGCTACACATAGTCCATAGTCATCCTTTTCCTTTTGATCAGCGCAACTACCCTTCCAGCTTCACAGTGCGTGGTACTTGATTGTGAAATTTGTACTTTCTCTACCTTTTTTGGTCGGCGCAACTCCCTTTCGAAGCTTTGAGCTGCACAGTTCTTCGTTTTTTTTTCTTTTTCTTTTTTGCGCTACTTCACTGCTTAACAAGTGTTGCAGTGTATATTTTCTTCATCATACTTTGTGTACAGACTCTTTCCTATTTCCAATGCCCACTTTCAACTGTACTTGGCACTTAGAAATTTCCTTTCTTTGATTATCCTTAAGGGTTCTGCAAAGCAGGACTATCCCAATAGGGTTTTAGTCTGCTTCCATTGACTAGGTCGGGTAAGTTATCTCCTGCTAATGTGGCTAACTGAGCTGCGCCACCATTAGTAACATGTACAACAGTATATGGGCCAAGCCAATGCATTTTTAAATTTCCAGGAAACTTCATGAATTTACTACCATACATGAGGACTAGATTGCCTACCTGAAAGGTCTTGTTTTTTATATGGTGATCATGCCATGCTTTTTCTCTTTCTTTCTGCACTTGTTGGTGAAATCCTGCGATGAAACGATCCTCCTCCAGACCAACTAAGTGTAGAAGTTGTTCTTCTAATGCTTTTCAATCTGCCATGCCTGTAAACAAAGCTACTCTCAAGCTGGGAACAATGTACTCCATCGACATTATTGCTTCTTGTCCATAGGCCAGCCTAAAAGGTGTATGGCCAGTCAACTTTTTACAAGTAGTCCTGTATGCCCATAAAACAGCTGGAATGCGCAGGTCCGAGTCATCCCTATTCACATTGCATACCTTAGTTAGCGCATTCTCCAGTACTTTGTTGAATGCTTCAACAGTTCCATTCACTTGCGGGTGATAAGGTGTACTTCGCGGATGGTGAATGTGGAACTCTTTTGTCAATGCCTCAATAGTCATGTTCAGAAAGTGAGTGCCCTAGTCACTCATTAGAATCTTTGGGCATCCAAATCTTGTAAGGATGTCTTCAAAAATGAACTGTGCGGCAGTACCTGTGCTACAATCCTTCATTGGCTTCGCTTCTGCCCATCTGGTGAGGTAGTCAGTCGCCGTAGTAATGTACCTTGCACCAGTTCTCTTTCCCGGTGGGTTTATCGGTCCCACAAAATCAATGGATCATTTTTCAAATGCCTGTAATTTCAACTGTGGATCAATGGAATTTCATCTCTGCGTGACAGCCTTCCTGTCCTCTGACAAACATTGCAGCTCTGGCAATGCTCCTTCACATCTTTGTGAATCGTAGGCCACCATAGCCCTGCCCTCAATATCTTCCGCGCAGTAGTTCTTCCTGCGTAGTGACCTCCTTCTGATCCTGAATGTGCATCATCTAGTATGAATGGTTTCTCGTGCTCCAATACACATCTGCGCAATACTTCATATGGTCCTAGTTTGTATAACTGACCTACGATAATGGTGAAGTCTGCTGCTCGCACTACTAGCTATTTCTTTTGCTGCGTAGTGAACTCTATGGGTGCTAACCCATTAGCCAGGAATTCTATGATGTCTTTATAATAATCATCAGCTATTTGGATAGCAAACAACTGCACATCAGGCAGATTGTCTTCCAAGTTCATGGGTTCTTCTCCTGACTCAATCCTTGACAGATGGTCAGGTCCTAAGTTCAATCTGCCCGGCTTAACAATGATCTCAAAATCATATTCTTGGAAGAGTAGGAGCCATATGCATATTCTCCCCCCTAACACTGGCTTGTTGACCAGGTATTTCAAAGCAGAATGGTCAGTGAACATAAGGAATTGCGCACCAAGCAAGTAGTGCTTGAACTTTTGCAGTGCATAGACCATCACTAAGCCTTCTCTCTCAGTGGTGGTATAATTCTTCTATGTAGATGAGAGATTCCTGCTCAAAAATGTGATAGGGTGGTCAATACCAACCTCTCAGGGTTGTGCTAAAACAACTCCCAATGCTATGCATGACGCATCAACATGTACATCGAATGGCTTCTCCCAGTCTAGAAAAACTAGGAACGGCGCAGTGACCATCTTCTCTTTTAATGTATCAAAACCTTGTTCACATTCTGCGTTCCAAATGAACGACTCGTCTTTCTTCAACAACTTCTCCATGAATGCGGTTATCTGTGCATAACCCTTTATAAATTTCCTGTAATAGTCGGTATGTCCTAATGTAGTGCGCAGCTGCTTTACCGAATTTGGTGTGGGCAAGTTTATAATGATTGCGATCTTCGTAGGATCAACCATCAATCCCTGTTTACAGACAACGTGTCCCAGTAGAATCCCATAGGGAACACAGAAAACACACTTCTTCAGGTTCAAGGAGATCTGATGCTGTCTACACTTTTCCAGCATCATTCTCAGGTCTGTGCAATGGTTCTTAAGCAATCCAAACACAATCCAGTCATCAAAATAAGCTTCTAAAAACTTATGCATGAAATCTTTGAAGGGTGCGACGACAACTCTGGAAAATATGGCAGGCACGTTCTTCATGCCAAATGGCATCACTATGTATTGGAACGACCCCCATTCTATAGCATAAGTATTTTTGTCTCTATCTGTTGGATCAATCATGATCTGATGATATCCGGAAAATCCATCCATGAAAGAGTATGCCTCATTTCCTCCAATGTTATCAAGCACCTCATCAGTAAAAGGGGTAGGAAATGGGTCATGCATCGAAGCATCATTCAATTTTCTGAGATCCATACAGATTCTGATCTCACCCTTTGTTTTCTTATCCTGGATAACCATCGATCTTATCCACCCAGATTCCTCAACGGGCTTAATGATCCCTGCATTGATCATCTTGTCCAGTTCTGCTCTCACTCTTTCTTTGTATCGTGGGTTCATTCGATATGGCCTTTGCTTAATAGGCTTCACGCCTAGCTTAAGAGGTATTTTCATAACTCCTAAGTCCCCCAAAATGCCCTTCATCTCCGTAAACTTAGTCGGGAACAACTCCTGATATTCGTGTAATGTATCTGCGATTTCCGCAATAGTCTGATCATCCCAGTAGTCTCCAATAGACGCAAACTTTGGCTCTTCGCTAGTGCCAATGTTCACTTTCTTTTTTTTCACAGGTCCGCTCATGTCTAGAATTTCCAACGGAGGTCCCTCTACGTCGCGTGCACCTTCCAACTCAGGTATGTTTATGTTGCGTAGATCCTCCTCATCATTGTCTTCTTTTTCTTCAGCTTCTTCAGCTAAGTTATAACATTCCATAGCATGTTCTTCTTGTTTGGCCCATTCCTGTTGTATGCTTGCAGGAACGCTGTCAGCTCCAAAGAATTCCTCTAAGGTCATATTTCTATGTGGACATTCTGTTCTAAATATCCTTTCCTTGATAAACTGCAGTGCATCATTTATGGTCAGGATCTCATATTCAAAACTGAAGTCTTTCTAGAAGTTTGCAGTCAGCATGGCCCACTCTGTGGTTCATCTACCCAACTCCAGGTCTAGGTACCATTTCTTCGAAATTTCTTCTTCCAGTGTGTGCACAAACAAATGCACCCATTTTGTCTTTGGTCTCTCCTGCCATGCTGTAAATAGAGTACAATATGATCCCTTGGATCTGTCTGTCCATTGTATTTCTCAAAGGGTAGTGTCATCTTATCAGCAAACCTGATCTGCATCTTGATTCTACATTGATCCCATGTGGTCAATGTCTGCTTATGCGTAGCCCACCATCTGGCAGGTGTCTCGGGCAATGCCATGTCTAAGGCTAGTAAGCGATGCTCATCTGCAATTGCTACAGTATAATCTTTGATAAAGGAATAAACATTAGCTAAACCATCATAGGTGGGGATTGGGCTTACCTCCTTTCCAATCCAGCGCAATGACTTTGTAACCTACGTGCATCTCCTTGCTGATACTTCATGCATGTGACTTTTCCAATTCTCCAATCCTGCGTTAGAGTCTGAGATGCAAGAGCTGTCGCATCTCCAGCTGAGTGTACCATCCGCAGTAGGATTAATATAATCCTCTTGGTTCGCAGTCATGTTGTATAGGTGGTCTAAGTCTTGAACTCTAGATTCCTCCTAAATTGGATCACTGTATCTGTCTCCGTCTGCAGGGTCCAGTGGTGCGATGAACCTAAGATGCTTCCCTTCGAATATCATCTTCTTCATCTTCAAGTTTATAAGAGAAAGGTTGTCCATATCCCAGTCAATCCCCAACAACGCAGGAAAAGGCTTACTATCATCTACTATCTCGATAACCTTGAAGTCTGCATGGCTTTGCACACCATCAATATCAACAATCACATTGGCTAATCATCCAAACGGTATGAATTTTTCCTGGTTGGCCATTCTCAACTGAATAGGTGAGCATAACAGCTTTGGTCTCCCCATTTGCTACCATGTCTTCTTAGTTAAGACATTTACTTCAGATACCAGATCAAGGATGATCTCATCCATTTCAAAGTCTCCTATCTATGCAGTAAGCCTCATTTCTCTGCCTGTCCTTTTGTGTTTCTTAATCTGGTGAACTGTGCTATCGATAGTTTCTATCTCGCTCTGTGGCTCATACTGATTTATTAGTTTTTGCAACTCTGCTATAGCATCTGCGCTCTTTAGCAACTTCATGCAGCTCCTGAGGAACTGTGCAACATAGGTGCCTGTCTTTGCTGCGGTGCTCATTCTGTCATAAGCGGCCGACATGTCCTCTACATGCGGTATCTCACTACGTAGCGGGATTCTCGGCGACCTGGGTGCCGACTCTTTGAGGATATCCCGTGCTTCTATAAATGCTTCCTTGTTTTTCTTTAAGTCGAAAGCAGGTGCTTTCCCAATAGCTTTTCTTATCCATATTGTTTCAAGAGGAGTTTTTTTAGTGTTAAAATCTCCTGACATCGAGGCTTCTGCTCCTCTATCTCTCCTTATCGCAGTGCCACTTCGCGTCACTACATTGATAATTGGATCCGTAGGTCTCCTTTCTGCTACGATCAACTGGATATTTGGGTTTGGCGCCTCTGACCGCTTCCTTTTCTGCATTTCTACCTCTAACACTAGGCAGTCTTTAATAACATTATCAAATTATTTACAATAAATGCATGTAGTGCATGGGTTGGTACAGTCTCTGGATACATGACCTTGCTGGCCACAGTTATAATAGATTACTTGACCTTGGCCTCGACCTTATGCTGGGCCGTTATTCCTTCCTCTTCCGCGATATCCTCCATGGTCTCTATATGCTCCCTGATCACGCTATGCATTTTCTTGTTTCTGCAGAGTCTCTTCTTGGACTCTGTACATTCCTCCATACATATGCTCAATATCTTTCTTTCTTTCTAACATGAGCTTGTATGTGCGGCAATTGGAGTCATCATGCCCCACTGACTTACATAAATTACAATGTAGGTTTTTAGGTGTTCTTATGTATTTCTGTATCATGTGGCAGTCTTCTGGCCGGTGTCCTCTGGTTCTGCAAATTTCACACCATGGCCCTGGGTTTGGATTTAAAGGTTTTGGTCCACCCATGTTAAGGAAATCTTGAAATAAAGGACAATGATCCTTAGTGTGTCCTTCTCCCTTACAACCTATACACCATACTTCTTGTATTTCTTGCTTTCCTTTCTTAATATCCTGTAGTTGTAGTGTCAGGGTAGCCAACTGGTTTTGAATCTGAGACATCCCAGTGCTACTCTCTCCAATGGGTGAAGCTTCTAACTTCATTGCAATTTCCAAGGCTTCTCCCTGCGAAGCCACCTTCTATTGCATCAACGGTTGTCTGATATGGGGCAACAACGCAGCTATGAACCATTCCTTGTGCTGTTGTGGTGCTATGTTGAAGCTTACTTGGTCCAACAGTGTCTTAAATTTTTGATCAAATTCCCAGACTATTTCATTAGGTTTCTGTTTGATCTCTTTTAATTCTGTGATACACTGTGACTTTGATTTCGGCTTCTTAAATTCTGCTATGAGTGCAACCTTTATTTCTAGCAGGGTTCTTTGGTGTCCCTGCAAATATTTCATGAACCAATGCAAGGCTCTATCTCTAAAAGTGGTAACGAGTTGCGCTTGTTTCACAGCGTCGCCCTGCACTTGCTTTACACTCCATACAGCTTCACGTAAAAACCAATGCTGATCAGGGTCTTCTAGACCCATTCCTTTGAATATCGGCAGTTTGATATCATCAGCCATCCTCCTTCTAGGTGGCACAGTTCTCTGGGTAGTGCTAGGGATAATACTCCGAGGAGTGATCTGAGGTGGTATAGCCTGATATGAGATAGGCTGAGTCGGAATAGGCTGGGCACCCGCTCCTGCGGTGTTACTAGTACTAATGTTCTGAGGTGTGGGTTGCGCGGTGCTCGCATTCGGTGGGTTATGAACTGATGGGATCTGAGATAGGGAAGGTGCGGTATGTGCAACCGATGGATTCTGCGGAGTAATAGGTTGATAGGTGGAAGATAGAGGTGTGATTTGGATAACATAGTCAGCTTGTGAATGAATGTCTACGTGGAGTCCAGGTCCACTAGTAGTTTTCTTAGCGACGAACTTGTACCTCTTTCCACTTCTCAGGTTATGGATTTCTTTGTAAGAACCACTATATGTACTATCTACCATGACAGATTCAAATATTTTACTGCATTCTAAAAACAACTTTCTCGGCTAAAAGCATTTTAATGTATAGACTGAGGTTGTTTAGGTACTTACCTCTGAATCCCATGAAAAATTCTCTTTCAGCTACGCTGTAGGACTTTAGCATGTCCACTGCGAACTCCGTCACAAAGCTTTGTAGTGTATCGTTAACCCAAAAATTGACTGTGCATACAAATGGACTATCTAATGCTTTGAGCCTTTCAATAAGCTGCAGTGTCCACTCGGTCAGTACGTCTCGCGGGATACAGTTTCTGTGCTCTACAAGCCTTGACAATCACTTGATTAGCTCGTTTCCAAAAGTTTCCCAAAATATCTCATGAACGTCTTTCCACAGATACTTATTCAACCACTGAATGTCAGAGAGATGTGGGTGTCTGTTTTCTTTTCTTGCGAAGTCTTCCTCTGTCTTGTCGCACCAAGCCCATATTTCTTTCTTGTCTAGGTACCAGAAGTCGACGCCCAACTCAACTTCTTGTACTTCGTACATCACAACTTCAACTCATCACGGATTCTTAGCACAGAAACGGAACCATTTGTTGGCTTATAAAATGATCTAGAGGTTTCCATTATAGACCCAGGTTCTTTTAGCGGTTTGAGGAACCAACAAAACCCCTTTTCACCGGCCCTTTTGGAAACAACCTGCGAACAGGATGAGGTCTCACCCGAGGCGAAGCTATGGGGATGCTGGGAAATCAAGTTTCCACAGCAATGTGATGATTTGTTCGGACAGGACTACTGCGCAACACACTATTGGAATTGCACTGCAGACTGAGGGTTGCGCGATGATAGACTGCGTTGCGGTCCATCCTTCTACAAGTGAAGCTGCTTGCACAACTAGCACACCTACGGGCTGCACAGTTCGGGCAGGATACCAATAATAGGACAGCGTAATTGACTTATACGCTTCCTCTGCAGACTTAACCATTATAGAGGCTTCACTTAACACTTAACCATTCATCTACTTCCTTAGATTATTTAGCTTTATAACAGATGCAAACAGATGAAACATACAATACGGTGCACATCCGGTGCTGTGCATCAAAGGAGATACTCAACCAAAACTCTACATACACTTGTGATTATTCATTACACTGATACTTTCACATACTTAGAATATTGCACATTCATCATTCATCCATTCACATAAGAATTAACATATTATTCCCATCTTTCTCCTATGGAGAATACATATAAAAGAATTAACACAACAGTTGATAAATGAGAGTCCAAACATTCATTCATAAGCAAACAGACAAGCCCAAAACATAAACAGTCACAGTACACAAGAGTTAACGTGGTTCACCCGCCGGATGGAGGCTACGTCCACAAGAATTGTTGGTGTATTATTCTTTGGGAAGGTTACAACATTTCTTTGTCTACGCACTCAACTGTAGACTCTCTTCTCTCTCAGCAGGCCTCTGCAGCACACAGCTTGCAGAGCCTTTATAAAATTGTCTCTCAACATAGATCTATTCAATCAGTAACAATAAAGAGTAACAAAATTAACAACCCTTTCCCATACAAAATATGCCTTATTTATAGATCATGCCCGTAGGTCATGTCTTTACAATACATGGCAACGAACCCTAAGGTTCCCAAAATTGGTGCGGATACCCGCCACCTTGCCTGTCGTCATTGTTAATTTTTTGATAATTTCATTCCATTATCATTCAGGATCACTAAGAGAATAACATGTACATCATATCTATAACATATCAATCATAGACACAATAATGAAAGCACACAAGAGACACAGAGTTTCCTCAGGAAAAAACAAGAAGGTGAAAAACCCCGCAACTTCCTCAAAGATAGAATAAGCCCCAATACAAGATCATAAGGATCAAACCCAAAGAGATGTCTCTAGTATATACTCCTCCTCCTCCACATGTGCGCCACTTTCTCTCTTAGCTATGAGAGCTTGAGAAGTGAGTGAATGAATAGAATGAGAGACACAACCTCTCTATTTATACTAACTTGACCTGCCAATAATCCAACAGGGCCGACTTCCTACTCAAGTCTAATAACCCAACCACATGACCTAACTAGGGCCGACCCCACACTAGTGGTCTAATAACCCATCAATACAAATGACGACACTTACAATGTAACTTGCAACACTTGCAAATACAAATCACGACACTTCCAATCAGAGGAATAATACATCTCTGTTGGATATACAATAAAGTACAAATGTAATATACAAGTGAATATCTTTCGAAGTTACAAATACATCAACACTCCCTCTTAACTAGGAAGGTATTCTCTAGACACAGGTCATCAATACATATTGGCGCAAGTCTTCAATTATGGAGTTGGATCATCATCACTAGATCACGGAGCATCATCATCATCACTGTTGCTGTACTCGACATCTCGATCACTGGGCTATCTCATAATTCTTCTCGTCATAGGAATTTCTACATAGCCAATGCTTTTTCATGCTGGATGTAGGCCTAGCCTCCTGTAGGTCTTCATCAACATTGGCCATAGTGTGGAATCCTCATGACTTATTACGTGTGTCACAAAACCTCGAAAGAGTATCCCAGGATCCTTTGTGTGCCTAAGCATGACCGGCAAGATCTCCCAGGGAAATATTATATGTGACCCCACCACAAAACCTCGAAGGAGTATCCCAGGATCCTTTATGTGCCTAAGCATGACCAGCAAGATCTCCCAGGGAAATATTACATGTGGTGACCATAAAACCTCGAAAGAGCATCCCAAGACTGATTACGAGCACACAACTCAACCTATCGGAGCTCCCGGGGAAACATTATATGTGGTCATGGCAAAACCTCAAAAGAGCATCCCAGGATTGATTACGAGCGTACTGCTCAACCTATTGGATCTCCTAGGGAAATATTATATGCCATAGGAAAAAACCTTGAAAGATCATCCCAGGACTTATTACGAGCGTACTACTCAAACTATCAGATCTCCTAGGGCAATATTATATGTCCTCCCAGAGAAAAACCTTGAAAGAGCATTTGCCAAATCTCCCAGGGAACTATTACATGTCATAGGAAAAGCCTCACAAGAGTATCTGCAAATATCCTAGGGCAAGATTATATGCTCATATGCACAACCTGTCCACAGCCACAGAGTATCAACCTGATACTCACCATACATCATCCTGATGTACATCATGATCATTATGATCATTGTCACTGCATCGTCCTGATGCCCATGATCATCCTGATCATCGTCACTGCATCATCCTAATGCACATGATCTTCCTGATCATCGTCACTGCATCGTCCTGATGCACATGATCATCCTGATCATCGTGACTGCATCGTCACTGCATTGTCCTGATGCATGTCATCATCGCATGATCCAACTAATCATACAAAGCATCCAACTGATGCATATACAAATACATGATCCAACTGATCATACAAAGCATCCAATTGATGCATATACAAAGCAGTAACTAAAGCATCATAATGATGCTCATCACACGAGAATTTCATCCACAACCATGGGAAGGATCCTCCTATCACCATGCGTGGAATGGCTCTTGCAAATGTGTCCCATCACTTCTTCCTCGAAGTATCTTCAATTTGAAGAACACCAAACCTCACTATGAAGTACTCAAACTTCACTCTGGCTAGTGGTTTGGTCAACACATCTGCAACCTGCTCATCCGTTGCAACATATAGGAGCTTCACTTCTCCTCTCTACACCATATCCCTGATATAGTGATATTTGATCTCGATGTGCTTCTACCTGTCATGGAACACTGGGTTCTCTAACAACTTCACACAAGTCTGGTTGTCACAATAGATATAGGAAGCATCCAACGGAAGATCAAATAACTCATATAGGAGCTTCCTCATCCATACTGCCTCACAACTAGCCGAACAAGCTACGACATACTCTGCTTCGGTTGTAATCAGTGCTACGCAAGATTTCTTTTTGCTAAACCAAGAGATCACACCTGATCCCATACTGAAGCAACACCCTGAAGTGCTCTTCCTATCTGCAGTACTGCCTGCCCAATCTGAATCAACATAACCCTCCAGGTTAAACTTTTGATTCGCATCATACTTGAGCCCATAATCAACTGTACCCTTCAGGTACCTCAAAATATGCTTTACAGCAACCATGTGAACACTTCTCGGATTCGTCAGGAACTGGCTCAATGTGTTCACCGCAAAGCAAATTTCTGGTCTCATGTTCGTCAGGTACATCAAGGACCCAATCATCTGATGATACATAGTGACATCAACCAGCTCAGATGAAGCATCACACAAAAGCTTCAGGTTCGATGCCATAGGTGTGGCCATGGCCTTGTAGTCCATCATCCCGAACCGCTTTAGGATCTCTACTACATACTTCCCTTGTCCAAGGAATATTCCATCTGCACTCTGCCACATCTCCATGCCTAGAAAGTAGTGCATCATCCCCAAGTCCTTCATCTCGAACTTGTCAGCAAGCTTCCTCTTCATGTCGACAATCAACCTATCCTCACTTGTCACAAACAGGTCATCTACATATAGTAGTAGTATCATAGGATTTCCTTCCTCAACCTTGTAGTAAAGGTTGAAATCTGCTTTACTCTTAGTAAAGCCTAAACTGGATAGAAAGTAGTCCATCCTACCATACCAAGTCCTAGGAGCTTGCTTCAATCCATACAAGGCTTTCTTCAACCTACACACATATGACTCCCTGTCATGTGTCTCAAAACCGAGTGGCTGCTCCACATACACTTCCTCTTCGACTACACCATTCAAGAAAGTTTTCTTGGCATCCATTTGGTGTATCTTCTACTTCATCACTGCAGCTAGAGTAAGTACTATTCTAATGGAAGTGTATCTGGCTATAGGAGCAAAATTTTCTTCATAATCTATTCCCTCTTTCTGGGAGAAGCCACGAGCTACAAACCTTGCCTTGTATTTCTCTATGCTTCCATCTGCAGCATGCTTGATCTTATAGATCCACTTGGAAGTCACAACAGACTTCCCTTCAGGTCTTGGAACCACATCCCAAACATCATTCTTCATGATCGACTGGTACTCCTCGACCATGGCATCCTTCCATTCTTTCTTTTCCGTTGCTTCTTCATAAATGGAAGGTTCTTTGTTCATAATGTCACAGAGTAAGGAAACATAACTGGTATGTGTTCTAGTCCTCTTCCTTTCTCTGTGTTCTTCTTCTGGAATGCCATACCTTTCTACATCTTGGATGAGCTCTCTAGCCCATCCAGCTTTCCTCTTATGAGATTTCTTCTCATGGGGTGGATCTACAGGTTCTTGAGGATCTTCAATTTCACAATCTTCTTCTGGAGTTGCTTCATTCATCGTGGTGTCTTGAAATCTGGTTACCTTTGGTTCTTCATTGTCTTCAATAGGTGTCTTCCTTGATTCGATGTATGATAAGTCTTCATCAAATGTTACATCCCTGCTAATGTCAATCTTCTTGAACCCTAGAAAGTAGATTCTGTATGCCTTCAAGCTTTCATTGTAACCCACAAAGATGCCCTTCTTCCCTGAAGGATCTAACTTTGTTCTGTTTTCCTTTGGAATGTGTGTGTATACTGGACAACCAAATATTCTGAGATGGATAAATTCTGGTTTCTTACCAGAGAAGACTTCTTCCGCTGTCTTATTGTCAAGTATCTTGTAGGTGTTATGTTCTGCACATATACAATTGTCCTAGCTGCTTCTGCCCATAGGTGCATAGGCAGATCCTGATCATGAAGCATTTCCCATGCTGCTTCCATGATAGTTCTATTCTTCCTTTCTGCAAATCCATTTTGTTGTGGATTGTAGGGAGTAGTCAACTCCCTCTTAATCCCTGAATCACTGCATAGATTCTTGAAATCACCTGAAGTGAATTCTCCGCCATTATCGGATTTGAAGGTCTTGATCTTCTTATCAGTTTGATTTTCTATCAAGGCTTTGAATTCCTTGAACTTATCAAATACTTCATCTTTATTCTTCAAGAAATAAACCCAAGTCTTCCTAGAGAAATCATCAATGAAGGAAACATAGTATACATACCCACTCGGAGAACTGGATGACATCGGACCGCATACATCAGAGTGGATAATTTCCAAGATTCCTTTTGCTTTGCTTTCACTGCTTGGAAATGATTTCTTTGTGTTCTTTCCTTTTGCACATCCTTTGCAAACACCTTCATGCTTAGACTGGATTTCAGGAAGACCTTCTATTGCTTTGCTTGCAATTGGTAGTGCTCTGTAGTGCATGTGTGCAAGCCTTCTATGCCAAAGTTCACTTGGCTCCATGGATTCATGTACCATGGCATGTTCAGGTTGTCCCTTCAATTTGTACAATCCTCCCTCTTGCTCTCCAATCACTACTGCATCATCTATGGTCTTACTTTTTGGCGACATGAGTACTTCCATCCACAAATGCAACTCTCATTCCTTTTGCATCCAAAGATGATATGGAGAGGATATTCTTCTTGAGTCCAGGTACATATAGAACATATTTCATTTTCAAAGACTTCCTAGAGTCTAGTTTGTAGGAGGATCCACCACTTCCTTTTATAGGATACTGATAGTCATCCCCAAGTTTTACATTATGAGGTGACTCATGTTCAGATATATCTACAAAGGATTCTTTAAACCTAGTCATGTGTTTGGAAGCCCCACTATCAATAATCCAATCATCACATCCATGAGAGATAGTACCTGTGAGAGAAAAGATTAGAACATATTCATATTCACATGACGAGTCATCACTTTCTGCTCTAGTCTTGTTTTTGGGAGGTTCATCATCCTCAGCAGCATGAGCATGATATCTCTTCTTGTTGTTCTTCCTCTTCTTGTTGAAGTTGTTGTTGTTGTTACTTTTGTTCTTGGGACAGTCTGATGCAAAGTGTCCCTTCTCATTACAAGTGAAGCACCTCAAGTCTTTCTTATCTCTTTGATGGTGGCGTGGAGCTCTCTTGTGATAAGATTGCTCCCTCTTGAACTTATCTTTCTTGGTGTGTTCTGTGAGAACTTAGTCTTCATTTCCCATCTTTTCTTCTCGGGCCACAAGCCTAGCTTCTTCTTGTGAACATTCCTCTCACAGTCTACTGAAAGAGATTAATTTATTTCTTGCACAGATTCCTTGGATGAAGGAGTCCCATGACCTAGGTAGGCCATTCAATCTGGTCATGACTATTTCTCCATTCTCCACTACTTCATCCATAGCTTCAAGTTGTTCCTTGATTTGAGAGACCTTGGAGAAGTAGGATTGGATGGTCTCTCCATTCTGGATCTTTACCCCTTTCAATTGGTTCCGCAGAGTCATCTTCCGATTTATGTTCTTACCTTCAAATAACTTAGTCAAAGAGTCAAACATCTCCTTAGGTGTTGTTAGGGAAGACACACGGGGTATGAGATGATCCTTAATGGAATCAACAAGGATTCTCTTGGCTTTGACCAAGTTCTTCTTGTGTAAGGCCCTAGCCTCATCTCTCTCTAGAACTGGAACCTCTTCCTTTATGTAGTTGTCCAACTCATTCTCTTCTAGGATTAACCCAATCCTATACTTCGAGGCTCGGAAATTATCAACCCCTTCATGCTTATCCTCAAGCTTGGTGTGGTGAGACATCTTAAAGAGTATTTCAAATGGAAATAGAAAAGTTATTAGGTCTTACCACTTGTTTTGCTGAAAACTGGATCTGGACCTGGATTAGGGTTTGTCAGAGAAACCCTACAAATTCAAACTTCTGAAAGGATAGAAATATGTGCCTTGCTGAGCTGGTCAAGCTGGTATACTCATATT
Source organism: Larix kaempferi (assembly GCA_027924585.1). NCBI lineage: Eukaryota > Viridiplantae > Streptophyta > Pinopsida > Pinales > Pinaceae > Larix > Larix kaempferi. Next base: position 55,320 of record BSBM01002303.1, on the reverse strand, counting down.
TTGAGATCTGCAAAATTTGACCCCTCAAAAATGTCTTTGAAAGTTCTGGATTCATTTGACAGGACCCGGAACTAGGGTTTGATAAAGCTCGGCCTTCTACCCAATGAAAAGTTCGATCCAAAGCTCTAAACTTCGATTTTTCAGAGGAGCTTCCAGCCATGGTCTCAGAATCCAAAAATTCCACTTTTTTCAAAACCCTAATTTCCGGTCCAAAAACTGAAAAATGCTCAAAATTGATATTTGTATCGACAGAAAGATGCGCCCTTGCTAGGAGAGTCAATCTAGCCTCCTTCCTTTGATGATCTATGGAGAGAAACCCAAATATTAAGAATCCCTAGCTTCCGCAGCTGCACAGTGCCTTCTTCTTAGGTCAGCTCTGATACCATGTTAATTTTTCGATAATTTCATTCCATTATCATTCAGGATCACTAAGAGAATAACATGTACATCATATCTACAACATATCAATCATAGACACAATAATGCAAGCACACAAGAGACACAGAGTTTCCTCAGTGAAAACCAAGAAGGTGAAAAACCACGCAACTTCCTCAGAGATAGAATAAGCCCCAATACAAGATCACAAGGATCAAACCCAAATATATGTCTCTAGCAGATACTCCTCCTCCACATGTGCGCCACTTTCTCTCTTAGCTATGCGAGCTTGAGAAGTGAGTGAATGAATAGAATGAGAGACACAACCTCTCTATTTATACACTGACTTGACCTGCCAATAATCCAACAGGGCAGACTTGCTACTCAAGTCTAATAACCCAACGACATGACCTAACTAGGGTCGACCGCACACTGGTGTTCTAATAACCCATCAATACAAATGACGACACTTACAATGTAAATTGTGACACTTGCAAATACAAATGACGACATTTCCAATCAGAGGAATAATACATCTCTGTTGGATATATAATAAAGAATGTAATATACAAGTGAATATATTCTGAAGTTACAAATACATCAACATTCATCGCCAGGTCACTCCACTTTGGCTTGGCTTCCTGACTGGGCCACACGGCTCTAACGGCCTTCTGATAGCCGCAATCACCCCAAAACGGTTGCACTGCATCATGGTCTGTCACTTTCCATCCCTTTAGCCTGCTTATCATTATCGAGCTAGTGGCCTAGCTTCTCAATTGCTTGCCGCCACTCCCTTTTAACGGTCTCTTTCCTCGTCCTTCATTCTGCTTTTTACCCAAAATAGGTCGCTTACTCAGCTCGACCTTCCTTTATACTTCTTTACCAAAAGTAGTTTTGCACAGGACCTGTGCACCTGCTCCACTGCACCAAAACTGTATAAATGCTCCGAACTACGCATTCCTCAAAACCGTGTCTTCTGACTTCGCAGTCCAAAAGATGCGCAGCTCCCATGACTGTATCCTTATCAAAATTGTGCTTACTTGGGCCACACCCAACATCTCATCATTTCTTCCCTAGTGAGATGATATTGTCCCCAATTTTTTTTGATGGTACACATTTTACAATGAAGGACATACTAGTATGCAGGAGCTATGTAAGCATTTTTCCTAGATTGACCCATGTACTGAATACTGTGAGAAGGAAAGAAAGACCATATTTTTAAATGAAAGAGCATGCACCAAAGGTGGAACATGTTTGGAAACAATGGTTGCAAGAATAAATTTTTCAAATATCCTCCCCATTGAAGAACCAAGTGACTATCAACCGTTGATGCACATGTGGAAAAGATATGACCTACATATCCTTGAGTTGAGGTCAACCACAAATAGGGTTTCTCTTAGAAGGATGTAACTCAATATGCTTTTATGTTGGGTGAGTGAAGCAATCTCTAACACAAGATAAAGATTGGAATTTCGACATGGTGCTTGGAATGGCACCTCCCTTTTGAAGTGCGAGTCTTGTAAATTAGGTTGTTGTATATCAAGGTGTGTGAATACTAGAGAAAAACATGTCTTGAACTTATGGATATTGAATAACTTCAAATATCCTCCCTGCTAAAGAACCAAGTGATCATCAACCGTTGATGCACATGTGCAAAATATATGACCTACATATCCTTGAGCTGAGGTCAACCACAAATAGGGTTTCTCTTAGAAGGATGTAACTCAATATGTTTTTCTGTTGGGTGAGTGAAGCATTGTCTAACAGAAGATAAAGATTGGAATTTCGACTTGGTGCTTGGAATGACATCTCCCTTTTGAAGTATGAGCCTTGTAAATTAGGTTGTTGTAGATCAAGGTGTGCAAACAATGGAGAAAAAAATGTCTTGAACTTATGGAGATTGACTAACCTGACATATGTCCCTGTAGATGATAAGACATTAAGAGAAGATGATTTAAGTTTGTTGACTTCATCATCTTTGTGTAGTCAATAGTTCATGTGGAAGTAATTGTAGATTGCCTTGCGATCATATTAATAGGGACTCCAAAGAAGTTGATTTGTAAATTGTTGTGGATATTCCACAAGAAATCACGTCACAACAGATCTGAATAATTGGCGCATCTTCCAAGGAGATCTTATTAGATTTGGGGATTGTTTATTTGGGGCACACTTTTTCAATGATTGATTTCATTTTATTTTTTGTAACGTCCCCTCCCATCATACCATCATGATAGAGAGGACGTGGTGCTAAAACTGGGCATCTAGCCCCATGAACTTTTAACTAAGCATTCACATAATATAAAAGTCATATGGAATGTATGATTATAAGAAAGTCACAGCGGAAATAATATCAATAACACGTTCATCATACATTCAAGATATTCATCAAATAATAATTGCAAAGTTAACACAAGAGAATACTTATCTTAACAAAGTAGTCCCAAGCAACTGGCTATGCAACTACAACGTTCCACCCAACCATAGGCTAGTTGCGCTTATCAACCTCTTGATACAACTGCCACCCCCGAGCTGGGCATGATCTCTACAAGGAACCGGGGAACAACAAACTCACACATAGCCAAGAATACACCAAGATGAGCCAAGCCAATCTACAATTGGGTTTATTAGGCTCCTAGGAAATGGAAAGGAAGAGTGGCTAAGCTAGTGAGCTCAAGCACAGAGCCAGGGGTAACCTTACAATATCTATCTAGCTTGGCACCCACAATACCTACACACCCAACACAAGGAAGTATTCTTTTCACTGTTGTACAGTCCCTCAAGCCATACCTTCCCCATCTAGTGCTCTCAGGGTGCGCATAGAAGAGTAGCCAAATCCCTCTTGATCTTCTTGAGAAGTTATCTCCCCCACTAGGTTTATCAAGCCCTCTTTGTCCACTACCACTCCAATCTCTTGCTTACAGTCTCCCAATCAAACAGGGATGCAGATAACAGCAGAACCACACTTGTTGGGAATGAGGAAAAACGTTTTTACAGTGGGATGCCCAAAGAGGGGATTTCTACCAATTCAGAAAAACGTGGGAAAGCTCAAAAACGAAATGGCAATTGGGGAACAACCCTGGAGAGCAGAAATCATTTTTAGGAAAATGTCCATGGAAATTTTGGGGCAAAAATGACCTCCATCACAGTCCCAAATCGTGGCCCTTCTCTCCCAGCTGCTGTACAATGCAAAAATGAACTCCCAGGCATGGAAAATGCAGGCAAGATGGTGAAAAACGTGTTGGGGAAAGACCCAGTAGTTCAAACTGCGTGAGAGAGGAAAAACTATCTATTTAGAATCGCTTTTGGGCCCCATTTCGTGGGTGTTTTCTTGCCCAAGAAGCAAAAATATGAATTCCCAGGTTGATGGATTTCCCATGCACAAAATTGGCTGCCATACCTCTTCATTCCCAAGGCATTAACTACCTCAACCAATTTTTGGAAGAATTAAATGATTGGGTCCATAACCCAAAATGGGTAGTTGGTGGTTTATGGGTTTTCTCATTGACACATGGATTAACACCATTGGCTCAAGGGTTTGAATAATTTCCCTCCCTATTCCTTGTAGAATCATGCCCCCATCTCTTTGTTGCATAGCATAGCCAGTTGTGGGTTTTTCATTAAAATTCGTATTTACATGATGTCTTAATTTACATTGTGCATATCTAGCACAAGAGCCATAGGTATCTATTTTTAATTGCCGTTACATAAAACGCTAAATCAATGGTGGGGCCTTGGCCTTGAGCTCCTCACCATGATCAAATAACAATATTTACATCATTTACGATTTAATACAAAGGGGGTCAAAATGGGGACATTACATTTTTGGACAGATTTTGGCTTGTTCAAGGATAGTTATCAAAGGTTGATTTGACATAGATTTGCAAGATTGATTTGAAGGTTTATTAAATCTCGAGTCGACCTTGTATATGGACAATATGTTGCTAGAAAATTTTGCATTTTATTTCTTGTTTGTTTTTATTCATTGATTGTATATGGCGTTGATGCACATATGCACACAAATCCTATAAAATGCATGTAGATCATGTAAAATATGCACGTGGATCCTACAGAATGCTCATAGTAGGTGTTGGATTCACAAATTCCTTCCAACCAAGTAAAATTCCTGCTAACCTGAGAAAAATGTCCACCAACCAAGAAAAATGCCTGCCAAGGTCACCTAAATCCCCGCTAGTCATTTAAGATGCCCACCAATCTATAAAGATGCCCGCGAAGCTAAATAAAATGCAGATCGCGATAAGAAAATGTCGGCCAATCCAAAGAAAATGCCTGCCAAACTAAAGAAAATGCCCGCCAAGATAAGAAAATGCCGCCAATCCAAATAAAATGTTCACTAAGCTAAAGAAATGTCCGCTAAGCCAAAAAAATGCCCGCTAAGCTTAAGAAAATTCTTTCCAACGCACTTAAATGCCAACCAAGCTAAGAAAATGCTCGCCAAGCTAAAGAAAATGCCCACCAAACCAAACAAATCCCCGCCAAGCTCAAGAAAATGCCCGCCAAGCTAAAGAAAATTGCCACCAAGCTAAAAAAATGCCCGCTAAGCCAAATAAAATGCCCACCAAACTAATGAAAATGCCCGCAAGGCCAAAGAAAATGGTTTCCAAGCTAAATAAATTGCCCACCAAGCCAAAAAAAATGCCTGCCAAGCTTAAAAAAATGCCCGTCAATGCACTTAAATGCCCGCCAATGCACTTAAATGCTCGCCAATGCACTTAACTACCTTCCATTGCACTTAAAATGGGAACGAATTCCTTCCAATGCACTTAAAATTCCCGCCAATGCACCTAAATGCTCACTAATGCACTTAAAATGCCTGCAAGCCACGGGGAATACATCTCGGTTTATGAGTAGATGCCCGTAGGCCATAAGAAGTGGACTAGCTAGCTCACAAATATTTCATAAATTTTGTTGTAGTCGTCAACGGTATTGCCGGAAAAGCAACTAAACTTATAACTCAACATGTGATGATGTTGAAGGATGGTGAGAATATGTCAGGTCTAGAGATATTTATAAATAACTTGGGAGATAAAACAACAATTGTTTCTATAAACACAAGAAAATTGTTGATTCATTGGCAAGGCACCTTGACAAAGTGGGTTATAGAGTGACCACACTTCATGGATAAGTGGGTTATAGAGTGACCACACTTCATGGATAAGTGGGTTATAGAGTGACCACACTAGAAGAGGTTGTTGATTTTTTACTATTACAAGAAGCGAGAGATTTTGTTTTCAAGGCATGGCACTTCTCTCACAAATGATTTGAACCAAGAAGACAACTACCCCTTGCTACTAAAATATTTAATGAATATGAAGTGACATGTGCTATGATTCTAATAAGCCATATGACACTAATCATCATTTTGTGTGCAAAAAGGACCACCCATGATTTTACCAAGAAAAAGGACGGAAAATGAAGAGGGAGAGGACATTATTGAAGAGACGCTCAATGAGGAAGAAGCACCCCTACCAAAACTATCCCAATAATGGTTACCCAAAACTTACATTTTCTAATATGATTACTATTCATTGTCTTAGGACATTGAAAGTCAAGAGATTTATCTTCAAGCAACAAATGATCATAATGTTAAACATAGAAATCACTCATAATTTCATAGATTCCCAAAAGGTCAAACAACCCCAATTATATGTCGAGCCTACCACTTCATTTGAGGTTAAATTTCCAAGCCATCAAAATCCTCAAGTGCAAAGGTGAACTAAGAAAGGCACCAGTCAGTACAGGAGATCAAAGTTTCTTTTCAAAATTCTTCCCCTTTCAATTGGAGGGAATGATGAGGTCCTAGGTGTTTAAACTTTAGAGTTTTCAAACCTTGGGCACATATGACGTGAATCATAATGAAATGTTTATTTCCATCAAGCATGAGGGAAAAATGATTAGACTTACAGGTGTTTTAACCCAGTGCTGCTAGATTCATACTCTTCAAATGTGATAGCCTCCACTCTCATAAAGGCCATGTCAACTTCATCGCTAAGTTGGATGGCATAAAGGATTTCTGTTACTAGTGTACTTTCACTTGTCCTAACTCCTAAGGCTCTTTGTTCAACACCTACCCCAATCTCAATAGAGTGGTCTCCAATCACCTTTCCATTTTTTAAGACCTACCTACTTCTCTTTACCTTGATTGAGGAGTGTATCACATTATTAATCCATCCCCAAATCTACCCCTCTATCTATATGATAGTTGACCTTATCTTTACTAACACAAGCATAAAAAATAGGTTAAAAATTTGGTGCAAGAACTCCATGATATCAAGGCCATCACACCTTCACACAATCTCTATGCTATCGCTATCATTCTCACTTGGAATAAATATGGCTTCTTTTGTTTCTATATTACCTTTAAAATAAGTTTTGTATCCCTTGTATTGGAAACATCCTTGACGAACTTAATAGTGCCACCTATTTCTCAAAACCGGATCTCTACTTTGGTTACTATCAATTCCAATTCTTCCTTCTAAAAGTCATAAATTTACCTTCCACACACATCTTGGGATTTATGATTTCAAAGTCATGCACTTGATCCTCACTAACACAGCTACCATCTTTCAAACCACCAATAAAAGAGTCTTGGTTCCATTCATCCATAAATTTATTCTTGTTTTCATTAATGATATCCTTGTTGATAGCAGAACCCAGGCCTTGCTCCCTTAATATGTTGAAGGTGTCCTCTCACATAATAAACAACATAAATTCCATTTTAAACAATCCAAATGATCCTATGGGAAATCTAAGATCAAATACCTACTATGTGTCCTCGGCTAAGGTGCATCAAACTAAGATATAAGTTATTATAGATTGGCCCACCCCAAAAACCATCTCCAAGATTCTTGGGGGTCGCAAGATATCACTAATTAAGTTTTTAGCATTATTTAGAATGCATGACTCTACTTACATATATGCTTAAATATGATTCCTTCTCTTGGCCAATTAAAGCTGAGCTCAGAGTACTATATCAATGATCTAAAGAGGGTCTTGACTTCCATTCTGGCTCTTCGTAGCCCCAACTTTTCACATTTCCTCATTGAATGTGATTTTTTCGAAACAAGTATTATATTTATTATGATGGAAGAAATGCATGTCATTGCCTTGAAAAGTGTTGATGTATTTGAAACTTCAAAAGATATTCACTTGTATATTATATGCATTACATTAATACTTTATTGTATCCCCAACGGAGATGTCTTATTGCTCCGATTGGAAGTGTGGTCGTTTGTATTTGCAAGTGTTGCAAGTTATATTGTAAGTGTCGTAACTTATATTTGATGGGTTATTAGACCACCTTAGTGGGGTTTGTTGGTTGTGGAGCCTAAAAGCCAGATTCAGAGATATTATTATTCAGCCGTGTTTGTACCCCAGCTTTATATGATATGTAAAAACGACTGTACACTCACCCCAACGAGGGCGGGTGTGGGGGGGGGTGAAGCCTCCCCCCACTGGGGTCTGGGGGTTATAACCCCCAGCTGGGGGTTCCCGGGGCCAGTAGTCCCCCGGCGAGAGTTCGGGGGCGAACCCCCGAAGGAAATTTTTGGGTTGTTTTACGGGCCCATGGTTTTGGGTAACCCGTGGTATTTTCCCATTGTATCTCCCTTATAAAAGAAAGACATTGTAACACGGCTAGGTTGATGTATTAGGTTTTATGCAATGTAAAGATCTCTGAGATCTGGAAGAGAGACTGTGAGATAGTGAAGAGGAAGTGCAGTGGTTGCAGGTTGTATCTGTTCACTTTGCTAGACGGAATAATAATAAGGACTGACAACTTCAGTGTGGACGTAGCCCATCTTGGGGTGAACCACGATATATCTGTGTCTCTCTTGTAATGTGTGTATGATTATATTTGCATTTATGTTTATTGTTATTGCTCTACGATTCTTTTTTTCTAACAATTGCTATCAGAGCCAAAGGTCTATTTGGCAGATAACCCACAGGAAGCTAGGGTTTCTGGTTCAAGTGGGAGCAATGGCGGAAGAAGGAAAGTTTAAGGTCGAGAAGTTTAACAGCCAAAACTTCTAGTTATGGAAGATGCAAATGGAGGACTATCTATACCAGAAGGATCTAGTCCTGCCGTTGGGAGGAAGAGCAAAGCAGCCGGCGGCCATGAAGGACGAAGAATGAGAGGTTCTTGACAGAAATCCTATGGGAACAATACGGTTGAGCCTTGCTTCGTCGGTGGCTTTCAATATCTCAAAAGAAACGACAATGGAGGGTTTGATGAGCGCATTGGGTAAGCTGTATGAAAAACCCTCGGCCTCCAACAAGGTATTTCTAATGAAGCGTTTATTTAATATGAAGATGTCTGAAGGTGGATCTGTTACTGATCATTTAAATGAGTTTAATACGATTACAAATCAACTAAGTTCTGTAAGTGTGAACTTTGATGATGAGGTTAGGGCTCTTCTAATCTTGTGTTCATTGCCAGAAAGCTGGAATAGCTTGGTCATGGATGTAAGTAACTCTGTCTCTGGTTCAAACACCTTGAAATTTGATGATGTTATTGGTGTTATTCTTAGCGAGGAAATGTAAAGAAAAAGTACAGGTGAGACATCAGGTAATGCGTTGACCATGGAGAGCAGAGGAAGACAAAAGGAGAGAGGAAAGAGCCAAGGTAATTGCAGCAACTCTAAAAAGGGCAAATCCAAGTCCATACTGGGAAAGATAGAGTGTTGGAACTGTGGAAAGAAAGGACATCCGAAGAAACACTGTAGATCTCTAAAGAAGAAAGGAGATGCACATAAGGAAACTACATAGGAAGCAAATGTAGCCGGTGATGTGTTACAAGATGCTTTAATTCTTGCATTAGATAATACTATTTATTATTGGGTAGTAGATTCAGGGGCTTGATGTCATGCTACACCCCATAGGAAATATTTTCATGATTATGTTCCATGCGATTTTGGACATGTTTTATTGGGTGATGATGAGCCATGTAAAATTGTTGGAATGGGTAAGGTATGGATAAAAGTTAAGAATGGAACTGATTGGCTATTGAAAGATGTTAGGCATATTCCTGCTATGAAAAGAAATCTTATCTCAACAGGGAAGTTGGGAGATGGCGGATGTCTATCTACATTTGGAGAAAAGTGGTGGAAGATCACTAAAGGATCAATGGTGATAGAAAAAGGAGACAGGGTAGATACGTTGTATTTATGTCCTCATAATACTGACCATTCTATCTCTTTAGCTTCCACAAGAATAGATACAACATTGTGGCATCATAGGCTTGGCCACATGAGTGAGAAGGGGATGCAGATTCTCCAATACTTTGCTAAATGCTTCAATAGTCTCATGTGCCTGTGGATGGTAGGTCATGCTACGTTGATGGCGAATGTAGAACTCTTCGGTCAAAGCTTCAATAGCTTTATTCAAAAAGTGAGTGCCCTGACCACTCATTAAAATCTTCAGGCATCCAAACCTTGTCAGAATGTTCTCATAAATAAACTCGGCAGCTGTAGCTGCTGTTAGCACTTAGATTTTATTCCGGTTGTAAGAAAATAAGACCTAAGGTAACCTATTTCAAACCAATCTTTAGGTAGAAGAACTAGCCATTTTCTCTACCAGAGAGGGCTCTCTCAGGATATATATATGAAGGCTAAAATATATAAAGGTTTCCTTAAAACTTCTCAAAAGATATTTTCTGGTCGAAAAGGTAAACAAGAAACATTGGGCATGGAGTCGAAGCTTTCAGAATGTATAATAAACCAGCAAGAGATTTTCACCATAAAGATTTTCACAGAGGCAAGATAGTAATCATGTTACAGTCAATTTGATTTTTCAGGCGACATAGAAAGAAGTAAAGACATTCCATTAACAACAGGTATCTATCCAGGATAAATCTATTGTCAACTTTGGAGAATAAAATGGATATTTAAATGCAGATAAAATGAGGCATAACCAGTATGAATCTCAAGTTATTTCAAACGTTCATTTAAACATAGAAGAAAAAACACCATGGGAAATATAACGAAGAAGATAACATGCACATAAAAGGATAAGGAAAATAACAGACTGCAAGACTGATTAACTCATGAATCTCTGTATCAAAGGATAGGTATCATCACTGTACTGCCTTTATTTTAAAAATGAACTTCAAAACATACTTGTTTCTCAAAAATTTTCCAACCCCTTCAACAATGACCCTCCATTGTCTTTTATACAAAATTTTTTTAGAAGAAGCTCCACATAACTGCTTCTTCTAACTAATAATTAAAAATATTTAACTAAAGATAACTGTCTTCGAGTAACCCATAACTGTCTTTCAAATAATATTACAAATTTAAAATAAAAAGTCTTTTTTGCCACTTGGCAAGATTTTTGGATATCATCATTTTGCCACATGGCAAGAATTTCAAATGCATTTAAGTATGAACAGAATATCTGGTCTTTCCGTACTTCTCAACATAATTCCACTGGTCAGCCGTGGGTAGGTCATAACTGGTCATTTCTTTCACCAAGACTCGCATCTCGATATGACCTGCATAAGAAATAGGAAGAAGGTTTGCGCAAGTTGAAATCAGCATATTTAAAATTTCAAATTCCCCTGATATTTTCTCCATTAGGATTTTTCCTGTGAGCATGTGATCTATCTGCTGGAATTTTCGGTGATCCATCCTGATATCAAACAATAATCTTTTATAATCATTCTGAGGAATTAATTCATGATCTTCGTCCCAGAAAGATGGGAATCCCTTGTTCACTAACTTGTCAAATTGCTTTTTGAACTGGATTACTTCCTTCCTTATTTCTCCTGCTTTGGTCTCGATGTTTTCGATATGGGAGTATTTGCCCAAGATCCTTCTGGCCCAAGTGATAACAGAAATTCTGTTTGTTATACTCATGGCCGTCAGGTCTGCCTCGGATAAACTGTTTAAAAATGTAATTGCTCTCTGGGCTATTTCTTTCGGCTTTCTGTTTAAGCTTTCCCTGACTGCCTGGCAACTGTTAAAGGCATCTTTGGCTACTTTTTCCTTAACTCTTATATAATCCAGATACGGCCTAAGTTTTTCAGCTTCTTTAATGATCTGGTCCCATACCATATGTTTACATCCCTGCATAGCAGCTTGTCCTGTTGCATGAGCAGTCAATCCTTTATTATTGCTGATCAATTCCTGATTACTTGCCTGCAAGGTTTTTATTTCTTTTTCTTTTGCTTCATTTTCTTCTTTTAATTTCTGTATTTCTGCCTTCAATAATTTGATTTCATTATCCTTTAAACTTATTTGTGACATTGCTTGTAAAATCCCATCTACACCATTTTTATCTTCTTCTGGGCCTGCCTGTACTTGTTGCTGACTCTTCTCTGCTAGTTGTTTTCTCACTGTTGCCAACTGTTCTTCTAGAATGAACCTTTCTTTTTCCCAGTAGTCCTTTTCATCTGACAGCTTTAACAATTTAGCTGTGACATCATTGACTTCGTTAACTAACTCTTCTTTCTCTTTTTCTAATATAGTCAATTCTGCACCTTGAATGAGTACAGCATCTGGGATTTTTAACTTTCGTCTCAATGTTAAAATCATTTCTTCCTTCTCCTGTAGCAGTTTGGTAGCTGCAGCTCCATCTTTATTAATTAAGTCCATTTGCAGCTTCTTAATTTGATGTTGTCGAGACTTATTCTCTGCCTTTTCTTGCCTCAACTGATTATTTAATTTTTCTACTGAATTCTTTAGTTTGTTTGCTCTTAATGTGGCCCCCAAATAGTCTGAGTATATAACCTCTCCAGCTTGTCTATGTAACAAAATTTTGTCAGGGGCATTTATCTTTGACAAATCTACACTCATCTCTGAGATTTTGTCTTTGGTTACAACTGAAAATTTTAAAGAATTTTCTTTGATGTTCCTGCTGGTGAATAAGCTTACTTCACTGTTTGATATACTTCTGACCTTTGGAAACAACAGACTTGTTTGTTTCGCAGATTCCTGTTTGTTTTTACTATGTTCATTAAATACGTCCATGAAATTTTTAGGTCTATTTACATCATCCCCTACAGGGGTTTCTTCAATTTTGTATTCCCTCACTGTAACCTCTGGTATTTCATTTTCTGTAGCTTCTGCTTCTTCTGAAATGGTTGTCAATTCCTGTGACTCATCAGTCTTCAATCGTTTTCCTTTTTCTGTCTCTTCATCATCAATAATCATAATGTCCTGTATAGGTCTTTTGGACCCCACTAATGCAGTATTAATTTCGCTTTCTGTTTCTGCCATTGCTTCTTCCAATGACCTTTCTATGTCGGACTTGTCTGGGATAATTTCTTCTTTGTATTCGAGCCAGTTGGCTCTGTCTGCCATCCCTTCAACAGTTTGATGATTCAGAGCCTTAATACGACGCTCAATTCTTCTTTTGGATATGATATTCAATGGGTCATATTCCAAGGCTGCATCTGTCTCAAAATTCATGTCTTTTAACAATTTCTCTATATATACAGCAGCGTTCTTATTCTTTATTGTAAACGGACCTAGTGTGAAAGGGTATTTAATGTCCGTTGCTTGTCTGTGGACTAAAAAATTGTTATCTTCTACAATCAATTTCTGTCTTAAAAATTCTAAGGCAAAAATCCTCAAGGTGAGGAATGCTGGTAGCACATAGGGTTTATGCTTGAATCCATACAATCTGACCACTGTACTATCTTTTGATAAAAACCAGTCTCCTGTAGCATACTCTGTATTCAGTTGCATTGATACCTGCATTTCTGGCAATACCCTAGGCAAACTTTTTCCGAAAATCATCTTAAAGATCGTCGAGAGCATGTAATTGATGAAATTGAAAATATTGTTTTCCAGAGGAGTTACAAAAACAATCTCTGGGAACTGTAATTCTTCCTGGCTGGATACCATAATCATTTTCATTAAAAATGCTTGAAACCTGAAATGTCTGTGCGTGGAAAAATTGACCATCTGGTCATGCATCGTTTCGGCTATGAAAGCTTCAAAATTTAGTCGGGGAATTTGACTTTCATCAACTCCCGACTGGACTATACTTATTCTGTACAATAAACTCAATTGAAACTCAGTTATATACAAATCCGAATCTAACCCTAAAACTACGGCCAACAGTGTCAAGACCAACTGGGTATTCTCATTAAAAAGGTTGATGTCTAAAGGGTAAGGGAGTTCAGAAAGGCTAGTTTCTGGTCTGAGACACGTCGACAGAAATACTTCCCTATCCTTCTGAGAGGCATGGTGAAAATTTTCGATAATTGATACATCAGAAAAAACTTCAGGGTCGAGGGTTTGGGGCAAATCTATTTCTAGGGCTCTAATCACTTCGGCTGGCTCAATTTTACAGATGGCTCTAGTTTTCTGACTGTTTAAAACAACCTTTTCTTCCCGTGAATAGTTTTCAGCACACCAGGAGACGAATTCTGGGAAAGCAGGAAATTGGTCAGGGCAAAAAGCTATCAGAGATGACTGGTGAACTCTATGCGGGTCTATACCCTCTTTTAACAACTCAGATAACTTCACTTTTATCTCGGAGACTGGGAACCTAATAAGGGTATCGAAAACGTCTTCATCTCTGTCTTCTAGGGCATCTTTCGACCTAAAAACGTCTATATCTTGTACAGTCTCCATCAAAATGCTTCTTTTTAAACAAATTTCCGTTTAAAGAGAGTGACAGGTCACCAGACCCTACCTGTAAGCGCTTGCTTTTCGCCTTCTGTCGCAATCGCCGGCTTCCACCAGTCTTCGGAGCTCTCCGGGATAACGACACATACAAAATGCCGTTATGTGGAGCCCTTTCTTTTTATATAAGCCTTTTTAGATTAACCTCCTTGCACCTTTACGAACGTGGGTCATTTTCATCCGTTGATCTTTGAAACATCATTTTGGACCGTCAGATCTTGTCTATCTTTATTGCACCGGCGGTATCCGCGATCGAAAAGGTGGTTTCTTTTTCCGGTTTGGTACCCGCGCGGATGCATCATCTGCTGACACCTGTCGAGACGGTTTATTTTCCGCGACCGCTTTCCTTTATATCCTGAGCGCATGTTCCTGGCCGCGGATGAAATGCTGGCCGTTGATTTGATTGAAACATGTATTGGCCTTCCGATCCATGCAAAGTATAGTGCCACGTGCCACGGTCTCATCAATCCATTCCTCGCTCGCCACCTGTTAGGTCCCACCTTGCCACGTAAGAGATCTTTCCACCTTTCTGTAATGGGTGGTTCCGCGCGGTGTTATGGTGGTTTCTGATACCACTTTCTCCAAGCGCGGATGAATGAATGTGGGACACGTGCCTTGGTGGTATTATGTCCGCTACCACTCTCCATCGTTTGTTGACGATCACTTTGGCGACGCGGGGTTAATATGAACTGTTGATTTGGATCTATGCTATCTCCGCCGACGAAACCTGACCGGGGCTTAACCTTTATATTATTTTTGCTAGCGGACTTTATACATATGGGTTTTTCTCCTATTTTTTATATAAAAAACCCTTCAACTTAACCCTTTTTGTGATGATTCTTTCTCTTAGGGTCTTTTAGCAAAAATTTCAATTTTCTTCAGACCTGGTGTCAACAACTGGCTCCAACTGGGGATGCTATCCTCCCTGCGAGGTAGCAAAGAACATCGTAGACCAAGTGCCTGATCCATTGGGCCAAATTCAAATTTCAATTTTTTTTTTTTTTTTTTTTTTTTTTTTTTTTTGAAATATTTACACTGTACAAGAACTTTCTTTCACTTCCATCTGTTAGGACAAATAATGTTTGAGGTGCCTCCCATTTACTGGCCCTCCAGGATAAAATTCTCCATTGCAATTTTTTAGGATAAAAGCATTTTCTCCTTGGCATCCTGCAATAATATATGGACCTTTCCATAAATGTTCAAACTTTCCATGGTGCTCTTCTTTCCTGGAATCCCATTTCAAAACCAAATCATTTGTTTGAAAATCTCTTTCCTTAACTTTTCTGTCAAAAGTCTTTTTCATTTTTTCTTGATGTATTTGGGTCTTGTTATATGCTTTTTCTCTGACTTCGTGCAATTCTATCATTTGATTTATTCTTCTTTGCATATGATTTGGTTCTTCATCAACTTCTTGTAACAGTTTCATGACTGGCAATCCTAAAGAGACAGGAAAAACTACTTCTGTACCATATACCAACTGAAAAGGAGAAGTACCAATTGCTCTTTTTGTACTGATTCTGTCTGCCCATAGAGCATATTTCAGTTTGGTGTGCCAAGCCCTCTTATTATCCTCTAACAACTTCTTTATGATTCTCACCAAACTTTTATTTGAAGATTCGGCTAATCCATTTCCTTGTGGATAATAAGCTGTTGAATGATTCAGATGTATATGATATTTATGACAGAAATTTATCATCTTTTTTGACTTGAATGCTGGGGCATTATCTGTCACTATCCTTTTAGGGCAACCAAACCTGGACAAAATATTTTCTTCCAAAAAGTTCATAATCACCGTCTCTGTAGCATTTCTGGTTGGTATGGCCTCAATCCATTTTGTGAAATAATCAGTAGCAGTCAAAATCCACTTGTGTTGTCCTGAAGAATTCGGGTTAATTTCACCAATAAAATCTAACCCCCACTGTTGGAACGGTGCTTCAACTGAAATGGGTTTCAGTGGAAATGGTAATAATTCTCTTTTTCCATCGAAAATTTGACATTCATGACATTTAGTTATTTCTTTATACACATCGGAATACATGCTAGGCCAGTAAAAACCAGCTCTAAGAATTTTGTTCACTGTAGCCTTCCATGAATGATGTCCTCCACACATACCTTTATGAAATTCCACCATAATATGCTGTGCCTCATTCTCTAAAAGACAATTTAACAATATTCCTCCTGGATCTTTCCAAAACAAATTTCCATTTAATATGCAAAACTTTGCAGCTTTCAGTTTTACTGACCTGGCCCTTGTTTTTTCCATGTCTGCAGGTGCTTGGAGATTCTGCAAGACATATACAATATCTGAGTACCAGGGAGATAAAGAAAAATCTTCAATTATTGGTGACTTTGGAACATCTTCGGATGAAGTTTCAGCCATAAAATTTATACTGAGGGAATCCAAATTTGTTTCTGTCATCATCTTAGCTAAACCTTGACCTTTTATTAATTTGGTGGGTTTAATGTCCAGGTCATATTCTAGCAATACTGCTATCCATTTTGCTCTTTTCCCTTCAGGATCTGGTTGTGTAAGAATATCTTTTACTGCTGATGATGGAACATGCGCTATTGTATGAGAATGCAAAATATATATTCTGAAATCCTTCAATGCTTTCACCAAAGCATAAGCTTGTTTTTCCATGATGTTGTATTTTAATTCTGCATCTCTCAGAATTTTACTAAAAAATGCAATAGGCTGTTCTATACCTTCTTGATTCTTCTGCAACAGTACTCCAGCCACTGTGTGCTCCGATGCATATGTAAACATAATGAAATCCCTTGTATAATCTGGACTAATTAATACCGGTGCTTCGGTCAAAGCTTTCTTGATGTTTTCAAAGGATTTTCTTGCTTCTTCATTCCATTTGATTTCTCTATCTTTTCTCAACATTTCAGTGATATTTCTTAAAATTTCAGCAAAACTGGGGATGAACCTCCTCAGCCAATTTACCCTTCCTATGAATGACTGAATTTCTTTCTTACTTCTAGGAATTCCCACCTTTTGTATTGCAGATACTCTCTCTGGATCAATCTTAATTCCTTCTTTGGATATGATGTGTCCCAATAACCTTCCTTCTTCCATACAAAAATGTGATTTCTTAGGATTTAACGAAATTCCAAACCTTCTACATTTTATGAAAACTCTTTCCAAATGTTTCCAGTGATCAGCGGCGTTCTTTGAATAAACAGTGATATCATCCATGTATACCACCACAATTTTGTCCCTTTCGTCTGCAAATGCAATATCCATAGCTCTCTGAAATGTTGCTCCTGCATTCATTAGACCAAATGGCATTTTGGCGTACATAAACGTTCCCCAAGGTGTAGAAAAAGCAGTTTTTTCTTGATCTTCTGGGTGGACTTTGATTTGATTATAACCTGAAAAACCATCTAGCATGGAAATTCTCTCAGCTCCCACAACTTGTTGTAAAACCTGGTCCATTTTAGGGAGTGGATAATTATCTTTCAACGAAGCTCTGTTCAAGTTTCTAAAATCCACACACAGCCTTATTTCTCCATTCTTTTTCCTCACAGGTACTAAATTTGCTAACCACTTGGAAAACCTCAGAGACACAATTATCTTAGCATCAAACAACTTCCTCACCTCTTTTTCTATCACTGGCAGTAGTTTGGGATTTATTCTTCTCAATTTTTGCTTAAAAGGCTTTTCACCTGGTTTAATTGGAATTGTATGTTGTATAACAGAAATATCATATTCCTTTAAATCCTCATAGCTCCAAGCAAAAACATCTGAAAACCTTTTCATTACTTCCACACTTTTATCTTCTTCTTTTCTTGGTAATTTCTTTGAAAGTTTTACTAATTTGGGATCTTTTTCAGAACCCAGATTATAATCCTTCACATCTTCAGGCTTTGGTTCAATCTTTGGATTTTTTACCACATCATTTTTATCAAATAACTTTTCTAAAGGAATTAAACCTCTAGGGATAACATTATTCTTCAGTTGAATAATATCCTTACCTCCGATCTTCTGTTTGAATTTTTCGGCTTCCTCCGGAGAATCCACTTCGTCTGGACCCATCTCATCACCTTCTGCGTCAATAGATCTGTAGTGGAACTCATCTGTCATTTCCAAAAAGCGTTTGATCTGTTGGTCATCTTCAAAGACCTTCCAATGCTTGACATTGTCTGGAATAGACGGTCTATGTATGACTTCGATATTATATTCCTTTTTAGAAAAGGCGGGGGTTTTGAATGCAGCTCCAGCAGTGGCTAAAGAATCTGCTACAGTGTTGCTAACTCGGGGAATTGAGATAACATCATGTTCATCAAAGAAGTTTTCCAATAAATCCCACACTTCATTCCTATAGGACCTCATTTTCGGGTGTTTGGTCTGATAAATAGCTTTTACTTGATTTATAACCAATTCAGAATCCCCGAATACCTCAATCTTTTTTGCTTTCAAATCTTTCAACACATTCAATCCCAGAATTAAGGCCTCATACTCTGCAACATTGTTGGTACATTCAAAATTCAATTGGTAAGAAAACATTAGAAATTCTCTGTCAGGTGTAATTATCCATACTCCTGCTCCAGCTCCTTCTCTGCTTCTAGCTCCATCAAAGTGCATTGTCCAAGTACCTTCTTTTCTGATCTTTTCTCTCAACAATTTTTCCTCCTTATTTTCTTTAGGTTCAATTAAATCAATCTTTTCTTTAGATTCCACATCATTGTACAAAATGCAGGACCCCATATCGGTGTCTAAAGCATAAATGGCATGTTTCTCAGGTT
The DNA here is from genome assembly GCA_027924585.1 of Larix kaempferi. Lineage (NCBI taxonomy): Eukaryota > Viridiplantae > Streptophyta > Pinopsida > Pinales > Pinaceae > Larix > Larix kaempferi. The sequence goes on along the minus strand of BSBM01002303.1, from coordinate 36,544 downwards.
CTTTTAGATCACTTACCAAATAAGAAGCTCTCTTTTCAGTATACAATCTTCTGTGTACTCCCAACACTGGAATAGTAGCGAAGGACATATCCATTTGTAGAGTTCCCTTTAACTTTGAAGCCCACGACCTAGACAATAACATACCAAACTTTGCAGGGATATCAGCAACCACCACATCCATGAGAATACCTTTGGCTGGTATTTTACTGAGATTGACTGTCAAATCTTTAATCAACCCTAAACATTTAACTTTCCTTGAATCAAAAGAAAATAAGTCATCATATGGTCTTGTGATCTCCAATCCTAGAGAATCTACTACAAGTTTAGGCATCAAATTATGAGAAGCTCCGGAATCCAACATACAGTTATGTACCACTTTATCATGAATATCCAAATTCACATAGAAAGGAGAAACTTCTTCCAAACTATTGTCTTCCATTCTTGATCCTAAACAGATATTAGGATTATCATCATCTAACTCCAAAGTGTCTACTTCCACCCGATTTTCTACCTGCATCATCTTGAAAATTTGTTCCTTGTATTCCTTGTTCTTCAGTATTTCATTAAAGGGTACTGAAATCTTGACTTTTGACATTTCATTCTGTATGTTGAAAGGAACCAAACTTTTATCATTTTCTTTCATTGGATCTTTTTTGATATCTGGAATTATCTTGGGTACATCTTCATTTTCCTTTCTCTTAGTTTGTGGTTCAGACTGACTTGTAGAAGCTTTATCAACATTTCTTTTTGACTTGCCTATTGGTTCTTTCCCTTTGTCAATTACAACATCTCGGTTCCTCAGATTCATCTTTCTTTGAAGATCATTTATGGCGTTTTGATAACCAATCTGGTATTGATCACTCCCCATCTCCAAACTACAACATTCTCCTTCTGCCATGAACATATCATGCTCCTGTTTAGTCAAATATACTTCTGGGTCAGAACTACCACAATGATGAATATCTCCTTCAGGCATTTCGGCTTCAGCTTCTCCAGCAATACAATTTTCAGGAAAAGGAGGTCGGATCTGATCGTCTTCTGCATTCCTTGGGTTTGGCTGTCCTCTCGGTCTTACAGCTGGAACAAAAGGCCTCCTAAAGTTAGGGTTTCTGATTTGAGGATCTGCTGGTTCTTTATTTGGAGTTTTATTGTCCACTACTAATCTTTCTAGCAATTTTTCCATAGTTTTCATCATCGCTTCGAACTTTATATCAGTAGAGGAAGAAGAAGCAGAAGAAGAAGCCACATTTTGATTATCTTCTCTAATTTTCTTTCTATCCATATCTCTATGTCTCATTTTTCCAGAAGCCATCATATTAGCCTCAACTTCTACTGCATCTTTCATCATTATTGCCAAAGTAGTAGATCTTCTTTCTCTTAATGTGCATGAAAAATCACCTTCAAAAGCATCAGCATAATGTAACTTGGCTGCTCCTACTGGAGGTTTTATATCTGTAGGGATTGAATTATAGACTTTCATAAATCTGGCAGAAAACTCCTGAACTGACTCAAACCCTCCCTTTTTCAAATTGTTGTATTGGGTCAATACCTGTGAAGGATTCTTCTGATCTTCCCATCTTTCAATAAAAAGGGTTGTAAAGGCATCATAATTTGCAATAGATCCAGCGGCCAAAGCTCTAAACCATTTTTTCACTTCACCTCTCAAACTTTGGGCAAACAACCTCATTTTAGCATCATCAAAATCTACTTCTTCTAAATCAATAAAATCGCTGAAATTATCAACATGTTGCTGTGCTTTATAATTTCCCTCATTATCAAAAGTAAAGATCCTCTGTGCATAATTTTGAGGCAAATCATGTAAAACTGCTGGCAAAACCAAAGGAGCAAATCTGGCAGCCATGGGTGGGGGGTTATAAGGTGCAACTACAGTCGCCTGTTGTCTATTACCCGGTACAGGTATTCTTTGGGCTTTGGATATTTCAGGCGCTTTCCTCTCAGACCTTTGTAAATTTTCCCAAACAGATTTTAAAGAATAGTCCCACAAACTTTGTGGATCAACTTTTGTTTCTCTCAAATCAGAATCTGACTTAGTTCTAAACAAAATTTTTTCACTAGAACCGATATTTTCTTCCTCAGACAAATGTTCTTGCAAAGAAGGAAATATATTTGAAAACTGGGAAATACCTTCTTTCGTCTTGCCTTTGATTTTCTCCGTCTTGAGGAGTTTTTATGGATTATCTACGCCCGAAAAGAACTGCGAACCGGGATTCCTTCTTGTAGCCACAATGTCTTTCTCAACTTAATCTCAAAACTTCTAAAAACTGTCACAAGTGAAGTCGCCAGGGCAATATCTACAACCAACTTGTTTCAAACTTCCTTGCCCAAGAAATTTGAGCTTTCTTTGTCGTTTCTCCCAGGGAAAATTTCACTTTCGTTCCCCGGCAACGGCGCCAAAATGTTAGCACTTAGATTTTATTCCGGTTGTAAGAAAATAAGACCTAAGGTAACCTATTTCAAACCAATCTTTAGGTAGAAGAACTAGCCATTTTCTCTACCAGAGAGGGCTCTCTCAGGATATATATATGAAGGCTAAAATATATAAAGGTTTCCTTAAAACTTCTCAAAAGATATTTTCTGGTCGAAAAGGTAAACAAGAAACATTGGGCATGGAGTCGAAGCTTTCAGAATGTATAATAAACCAGCAAGAGATTTTCACCATAAAGATTTTCACAGAGGCAAGATAGTAATCATGTTACAGTCAATTTGATTTTTCAGGCGACATAGAAAGAAGTAAAGACATTCCATTAACAACAGGTATCTATCCAGGATAAATCTATTGTCAACTTTGGAGAATAAAATGGATATTTAAATGCAGATAAAATGAGGCATAACCAGTATGAATCTCAAGTTATTTCAAACGTTCATTTAAACATAGAAGAAAAAACACCATGGGAAATATAACGAAGAAGATAACATGCACATAAAAGGATAAGGAAAATAACAGACTGCAAGACTGATTAACTCATGAATCTCTGTATCAAAGGATAGGTATCATCACTGTACTGCCTTTATTTTAAAAATGAACTTCAAAACATACTTGTTTCTCAAAAATTTTCCAACCCCTTCAACAATGACCCTCCATTGTCTTTTATACAAAATTTTTTTAGAAGAAGCTCCACATAACTGCTTCTTCTAACTAATAATTAAAAATATTTAACTAAAGATAACTGTCTTCGAGTAACCCATAACTGTCTTTCAAATAATATTACAAATTTAAAATAAAAAGTCTTTTTTGCCACTTGGCAAGATTTTTGGATATCATCATTTTGCCACATGGCAAGAATTTCAAATGCATTTAAGTATGAACAGAATATCTGGTCTTTCCGTACTTCTCAACATAATTCCACTGGTCAGCCGTGGGTAGGTCATAACTGGTCATTTCTTTCACCAAGACTCGCATCTCGATATGACCTGCATAAGAAATAGGAAGAAGGTTTGCGCAAGTTGAAATCAGCATATTTAAAATTTCAAATTCCCCTGATATTTTCTCCATTAGGATTTTTCCTGTGAGCATGTGATCTATCTGCTGGAATTTTCGGTGATCCATCCTGATATCAAACAATAATCTTTTATAATCATTCTGAGGAATTAATTCATGATCTTCGTCCCAGAAAGATGGGAATCCCTTGTTCACTAACTTGTCAAATTGCTTTTTGAACTGGATTACTTCCTTCCTTATTTCTCCTGCTTTGGTCTCGATGTTTTCGATATGGGAGTATTTGCCCAAGATCCTTCTGGCCCAAGTGATAACAGAAATTCTGTTTGTTATACTCATGGCCGTCAGGTCTGCCTCGGATAAACTGTTTAAAAATGTAATTGCTCTCTGGGCTATTTCTTTCGGCTTTCTGTTTAAGCTTTCCCTGACTGCCTGGCAACTGTTAAAGGCATCTTTGGCTACTTTTTCCTTAACTCTTATATAATCCAGATACGGCCTAAGTTTTTCAGCTTCTTTAATGATCTGGTCCCATACCATATGTTTACATCCCTGCATAGCAGCTTGTCCTGTTGCATGAGCAGTCAATCCTTTATTATTGCTGATCAATTCCTGATTACTTGCCTGCAAGGTTTTTATTTCTTTTTCTTTTGCTTCATTTTCTTCTTTTAATTTCTGTATTTCTGCCTTCAATAATTTGATTTCATTATCCTTTAAACTTATTTGTGACATTGCTTGTAAAATCCCATCTACACCATTTTTATCTTCTTCTGGGCCTGCCTGTACTTGTTGCTGACTCTTCTCTGCTAGTTGTTTTCTCACTGTTGCCAACTGTTCTTCTAGAATGAACCTTTCTTTTTCCCAGTAGTCCTTTTCATCTGACAGCTTTAACAATTTAGCTGTGACATCATTGACTTCGTTAACTAACTCTTCTTTCTCTTTTTCTAATATAGTCAATTCTGCACCTTGAATGAGTACAGCATCTGGGATTTTTAACTTTCGTCTCAATGTTAAAATCATTTCTTCCTTCTCCTGTAGCAGTTTGGTAGCTGCAGCTCCATCTTTATTAATTAAGTCCATTTGCAGCTTCTTAATTTGATGTTGTCGAGACTTATTCTCTGCCTTTTCTTGCCTCAACTGATTATTTAATTTTTCTACTGAATTCTTTAGTTTGTTTGCTCTTAATGTGGCCCCCAAATAGTCTGAGTATATAACCTCTCCAGCTTGTCTATGTAACAAAATTTTGTCAGGGGCATTTATCTTTGACAAATCTACACTCATCTCTGAGATTTTGTCTTTGGTTACAACTGAAAATTTTAAAGAATTTTCTTTGATGTTCCTGCTGGTGAATAAGCTTACTTCACTGTTTGATATACTTCTGACCTTTGGAAACAACAGACTTGTTTGTTTCGCAGATTCCTGTTTGTTTTTACTATGTTCATTAAATACGTCCATGAAATTTTTAGGTCTATTTACATCATCCCCTACAGGGGTTTCTTCAATTTTGTATTCCCTCACTGTAACCTCTGGTATTTCATTTTCTGTAGCTTCTGCTTCTTCTGAAATGGTTGTCAATTCCTGTGACTCATCAGTCTTCAATCGTTTTCCTTTTTCTGTCTCTTCATCATCAATAATCATAATGTCCTGTATAGGTCTTTTGGACCCCACTAATGCAGTATTAATTTCGCTTTCTGTTTCTGCCATTGCTTCTTCCAATGACCTTTCTATGTCGGACTTGTCTGGGATAATTTCTTCTTTGTATTCGAGCCAGTTGGCTCTGTCTGCCATCCCTTCAACAGTTTGATGATTCAGAGCCTTAATACGACGCTCAATTCTTCTTTTGGATATGATATTCAATGGGTCATATTCCAAGGCTGCATCTGTCTCAAAATTCATGTCTTTTAACAATTTCTCTATATATACAGCAGCGTTCTTATTCTTTATTGTAAACGGACCTAGTGTGAAAGGGTATTTAATGTCCGTTGCTTGTCTGTGGACTAAAAAATTGTTATCTTTTACAATCAATTTCTGTCTTAAAAATTCTAAGGCAAAAATCCTCAAGGTGAGGAATGCTGGTAGCACATAGGGTTTATGCTTGAATCCATACAATCTGACCACTGTACTATCTTTTGATAAAAACCAGTCTCCTGTAGCATACTCTGTATTCAGTTGCATTGATACCTGCATTTCTGGCAATACCCTAGGCAAACTTTTTCCGAAAATCATCTTAAAGATCGTCGAGAGCATGTAATTGATGAAATTGAAAATATTGTTTTCCAGAGGAGTTACAAAAACAATCTCTGGGAACTGTAATTCTTCCTGGCTGGATACCATAATCATTTTCATTAAAAATGCTTGAAACCTGAAATGTCTGTGCGTGGAAAAATTGACCATCTGGTCATGCATCGTTTCGGCTATGAAAGCTTCAAAATTTAGTCGGGGAATTTGACTTTCATCAACTCCCGACTGGACTATACTTATTCTGTACAATAAACTCAATTGAAACTCAGTTATATACAAATCCGAATCTAACCCTAAAACTACGGCCAACAGTGTCAAGACCAACTGGGTATTCTCATTAAAAAGGTTGATGTCTAAAGGGTAAGGGAGTTCAGAAAGGCTAGTTTCTGGTCTGAGACACGTCGACAGAAATACTTCCCTATCCTTCTGAGAGGCATGGTGAAAATTTTCGATAATTGATACATCAGAAAAAACTTCAGGGTCGAGGGTTTGGGGCAAATCTATTTCTAGGGCTCTAATCACTTCGGCTAGCTCAATTTTACAGATGGCTCTAGTTTTCTGACTGTTTAAAACAACCTTTTCTTCCCGTGAATAGTTTTCAGCACACCAGGAGACGAATTCTGGGAAAGCAGGAAATTGGTCAGGGCAAAAAGCTATCAGAGATGACTGGTGAACTCTATGCGGGTCTATACCCTCTTTTAACAACTCAGATAACTTCACTTTTATCTCGGAGACTGGGAACCTAATAAGGGTATCGAAAACGTCTTCATCTCTGTCTTCTAGGGCATCTTTCGACCTAAAAACGTCTATATCTTGTACAGTCTCCATCAAAATGCTTCTTTTTAAACAAATTTCCGTTTAAAGAGAGTGACAGGTCACCAGACCCTACCTGTAAGCGCTTGCTTTTCGCCTTCTGTCGCAATCGCCGGCTTCCACCAGTCTTCGGAGCTCTCCGGGATAACGACACATACAAAATGCCGTTATGTGGAGCCCTTTCTTTTTATATAAGCCTTTTTAGATTAACCTCCTTGCACCTTTACGAACGTGGGTCATTTTCATCCGTTGATCTTTGAAACATCATTTTGGACCGTCAGATCTTGTCTATCTTTATTGCACCGGCGGTATCCGCGATCGAAAAGGTGGTTTCTTTTTCCGGTTTGGTACCCGCGCGGATGCATCATCTGCTGACACCTGTCGAGACGGTTTATTTTCCGCGACCGCTTTCCTTTATATCCTGAGCGCATGTTCCTGGCCGCGGATGAAATGCTGGCCGTTGATTTGATTGAAACATGTATTGGCCTTCCGATCCATGCAAAGTATAGTGCCACGTGCCACGGTCTCATCAATCCATTCCTCGCTCGCCACCTGTTAGGTCCCACCTTGCCACGTAAGAGATCTTTCCACCTTTCTGTAATGGGTGGTTCCGCGCGGTGTTATGGTGGTTTCTGATACCACTTTCTCCAAGCGCGGATGAATGAATGTGGGACACGTGCCTTGGTGGTATTATGTCCGCTACCACTCTCCATCGTTTGTTGACGATCACTTTGGCGACGCGGGGTTAATATGAACCGTTGATTTGGATCTATGCTATCTCCGCCGACGAAACCTGACCGGGGCTTAACCTTTATATTATTTTTGCTAGCGGACTTTATACATATGGGTTTTTCTCCTATTTTTTATATAAAAAACCCTTCAACTTAACCCTTTTTGTGATGATTCTTTCTCTTAGGGTCTTTTAGCAAAAATTTCAATTTTCTTCAGACCTGGTGTCAACAGCTGCGCTACAATATTTTACTAGCTTTGCTTCTGCCCATCTAGTGAGGTAATCCGTAGCAGTAATGATGTATCTCGCGGTAGTTCTCTTCCCTGGTGGGTTAATGGGACCCACGAAATCAATAGCCCATTTATCAAAGGCCTGCAAAGTTAACTGCGTGTTTACTAGCATTTCGTCCCTACACGATTACCTACCCTTTGACACACATCGCAATGCTAGCAATGTTCCTTCGCGTCTTTATGAATTGTAGGCCACCATAGACCTACACGCAATATCTTATGCGTGGTAGCTCTTCCTGTGTAATGGCCTCCTGCAATTCCTAAATATGCATCGGCCAATATGAACGGTTTTTCATGCTCTAATACACATCTCGCAGTACTTCATCCGGTCCCAACTTGTATAGTTGACCTGTGATTATAGTGAATTCTGCTACGCGCACTACGAGCTGATTCTTTTTCTATGTAGTGAACTCTATGGGTGTGAACCCAGTAGTTAGAAAGTCGATGGTGTCCTTATAATAATCATTGGCAACTTGTATAGCAAACAGTTGTGTGTCAGGCAGATTGTCCTCCAGATTCGTAGGTTCCTCTCCTGACTCAATTCTTAACAGATGATTAGGTCCCAAATTCAACCTGCCTGGATTAACCACAAATTTAAAATCAAACTCCTGAAAGAGTTGTAACCATCGACATATGCACCCCCCTAACACTGGCTTGTTGACCAAGTATTTTAAAGCAGAATGGTCAGTGAACATGGAAAAATGCACACCAAGCAAGTAATGTCTGAATTTTTGTAGCGCATAGACCATTACGAGTCCTTCACTTTCAGTAGTGGTGTAGTTTTTCTCGGCAGAAGACAACTTTCTACTGGAAAATGCAATGGGATAATCAATACCTCCCTCTCCCGGTTGAGCAAGAATAATTCCCTATGTTATGCATGAAGCGTCCACATGGACGTGAAATGGCTTCTCCCAGTCTAGGAAAACTAGAATCGGTGCAGTGACCATTTTTCCCTTTAATTTATCGAAGCCTTGTTCGCATTCTTCATTCCATATGAACAACACATCCTTCTTTAATAACTTCTCCATAGCTGCAGTTATCTGTGCATACCCCTTGATGAATTTTCTATAATATCCGATATGCCCTAGCGTAGTGCGCAACTGCTTAACTGAATTGGGTGTAGGCAAGTTTACAATGACTGCAATCTTGGCAGCATCTACCATCAATCCCTGTTTGCACACAATGTGTCCCAATAGAGTTCCATAGGGAACACAGAAAACACATTTCTTCAGATTCAATGAGATTTGATGCTACCTGCATTTTTCCAGCATCATCCTGAGGTTCGCGGCGTGGTTCTTCAGCAAAATGAATATAGTCCAATCATCAAAGTAAACCTCTAAAAACTTATGTATGAAGTCTTTAAATGCTGTGACTACCACTAGATAAAATATGGCAGGTGCGTTCTTCAGACAAAAGGGCATCACGCTGTATTGGAACGACCCCCATTCTGTGGCAAAAGTAGTCTTGTGCCTATCTGCTGGATCAATCCTGATCTTATGATATTCATAGAATCCATCAGTAAAAGAATACTTCTCATTCCCTCCAACATTGTCTAGCACTTCATCTGTAAAAGGTGTAGGAAATGGGTCATGGATGTAATCATCGTTCAGCTTTCTGAGATCCACACAGATCCTAATTTCACCCTTTGTTTTCTTATCTTGGACAGCCATTGGGCTTATCCACTCAGATTCTTCAACTGACTCAATGATCCCTGCATCGAGCATCTTATCGAGTTCTGCCTTAACTCGTTCTTTGTAGCGCGGGTTCAGTCTATATGGTCTTTGGTTCACAGGCTTCGCGCCAGGCTTAAGAGGAATTTTCATCACTCCTAAGTCTCCCAAAATGCCTCTCATCTCTGTGAACTTGGTCGGGAATAAATCTCGATATTCCTGTAGTATACCCGCAACCTCTTCAACTGTATCTTCATCCCAATAATCTCCAATGGCTGCGAATATCGGCTCTTCGCTGGTGCCAATGTTCACTTTTCTTGTTTTGACAGGTCCACTAATATCTGGAATTTCCAGTGGAGGTCCTTCTACCTCACGAGAGCCCTCTGACTCAAGTATTTGTATATTACGCGGGTCCTCCTCATCACTATCTGCTTTATCCTTGGGTTTTCCATCGATGTGATAACAATCAAGGGCATGTTCTAGCTTATCCTCCCATTCGGGATGTAGGCACGTAGGTACACTGTTAGTGCCAAAGAATTATTATAGGGTCATATTTCCCTTAGTGTGGTTTGGTTCAAATATTTTTTCCTTAAGAACCTGCAATGCATCATTGATGCTCGGATGTTCATCTTCGAAACTGAAATCCTGTTGGAAGCTCGCAGTTAGAATAGACTAGTCCACTGTTCGTCTGCACAACTTCAGGTCTAGGTACCACTTCTTTGGAATCGGTTCTTCCAGTGTGTGCACAAACAGATGCACCCATTCTGTTTGTGGCCTTTCCCTCTATGCTTCTGAACAGGCCTGAATGTGTTCTCTTTGATCCGTTTGTCCATTGTATTTCTCGAATGATAGAGTGACCTTATCAGCAAACCAGATTTGCATCTTAATTATTCATTGATCCCATGTTGTCAGTGTCTGCTTATGCGTGGCCCACCATCTGGCAGGCGTGTCATGCAGCACTATATCTAATGCCTAGAATTAGTGTTCTTCTGCAATTATTGCAGTATATTCATTGATAAAAGAATAAACATTGGAGAAACCATCATAACCGAGGATTGGGCTTACCTCCTGTCCAATCCAGCGCAATGACTTTGTGATCCACGCACATTTCCTGGAAGATACTTCATGTAATCTACTTTTCCAATTTTCTAGTCTTGCATCAGAGTCTGAGACACAAGAGCTCTCACAGTGCCAACTGAGTGTTCCATCCGTAGTTGGATTAATATAATCAGCCGTATTAGTTGTCATCTTGTAAATACAGTCCAAGTCTTGAGCTCGAGATTCTTCTTGAATCGGTTCAACGTATTGTTCACCCTGCGAAGGGTCCAATGGTGCGATGACCTTGATATCGTTTCCTTTGAATATCATCTTCATAGTTTTCAGATCAATAATGGCTAAATTAGTCATTGCCCGGTCGATACCCAACAGTGTTGTATAAGGATGGTTGTCATCCACGATTTCAATTACTTCAAATCAGCATAGCTACGCACTCTATCAATGTCAACAATGGTGTTTGGTAATCTCCCCAAGGGTATAAATATCCCTTGGTTATCCATTCTTAACTATAGAGGTGACCACTGTAACTTTTTTTTTCCCATCTGATGCCATGTTGCTTGGTCAAGACATTTAATTCGGATCCAAGATCAAGAATGATCTCATCCATCTCGTAGTCCCCAATCTACACAGTGAGTTTCATTTCCCTTCCTGTTCTTTTAGAACTCCTAATATTATGGACTGCGCCATGGGCAACTCCTTTCTCACTGTTTGGCTCATACTGCCTTAGTAGCTTTTCAAATTCCATGAAAGCATCTGCGCTCTTTAATAACTTCATACAGCTCCGTAGGAACTACGCAACAGAAGTACCTATGTCTGCCTCAGTGCTCAGCTGATCGTATACCGCTGACATATCCTCTACGTGTGGTGTTTTGATGCGTAGCGGTATTCTTGTTAGCGCAGGTGCTAATTCTCTAGGAATATCCTGCGCTTATGTAAATGCTCCCTTATTTTTCTGTAAATCTAGGCCTAGTGCTTTTCCAAGGGATTTTCTAATCCATATTGGCTCACCCGGATTCTGTCTAGGATCGCGTGCTCCGGAAGTCGAAGCTTCCGTGCCTCCATCTCTTCGTGTATCAGCACCACTGTGCGTCACCACGTTTACACTTGGATCTGCATTTCTTCTCTTGGCTGCATTCAACTGAATGTTAGGATTCGATGGTTCTGTCCTTCTTCATTTCTACATTTCTACCTCTAACATAGGACAATGTTCAATAACATGCTCAAATGATTTACAATAATTTCACATAGTGCATGGGTTCATACAATCTCTAGATACGTGACCAGGCTGTCCACAATTATAATAGATTACCTAGCCGCGGCCTCTTCCCTGCGTGGGGCCTCTTCCTCTCCCGTGGTATCCACGATTACGGCCTCTATATCCTCCCTGATCATAGGGGTTGTTTTCTTGTTTCGACTTATTTTCCTCCTGGATGCGGTACATTCCCACACCTCACATCATTTCCATATCTCGCTTCCTTTAATTCATGAGCTTGTATGCCCGATATTTGGATTCGTCATGTCCAACTGATTTATAGAAATTACAATACAAGCTCTTAGGTTTCTTTACGTATTTTCTAGATGAGATAACAGTCTTCAGGCCTGTGTCCTCTACTTCTGCATATTTCACACCATGGTGCCTGATTATGATTCATATTCATTGGGTTTGGTGCGCCACTGTCAAGATAATCTTGAAATAGAGGGCAATGCTCTCTAGTGTGGCCTTCTCCTTTGCATCCTGTGCACCAAACTTCTCGTCTGTGCTCATATCTTTGGTCCTTCCCATTTTTCATACCTTGCAATTCTAATGTCAAGGTAGTCAACCGGTTCTGGATCTGAGACATCCCAGAACTAGTCTCATCGATTGGCGAAGCCTCCAGCATCATTGCGATCTCTAAGGCCTCTGCCTGCGATGCAACCTTCTGCTGCATCAATGGTTTTCTAATATGGGGCAATAGCGCAGCAATGAACCATTCTTGGTGCTGTTGCGGAGCTATCTGAAAGCTCACTTGATCCGACAGTGTCTTAAATTTTTGGTCAAATTCCCAGACTGTTTCAGTAGACTTTTGCTTGATTTCCTTTAATTCTGTTATGCACCGCGACTCTGATTTTGGCTTTTTAAACTCTGCGGCGAGCGCATCCTTAATTTCTGTCAGGGTTCTCGGTTGTGCCTGAGAATACTTCATAAACCAATGCAAGGCTCGGTCTCGAAAAGTTGTGATGAGCTTCACTCTCTTCACAGCATCATCCTGGATCTGCTTGACACTCCATACGGCTTCACATAGAAACCAGTGTTGATCAGGGTCTTCTAGACCCATTCCTTTGAATATCGGCAGTTTTATATCATTATCTGTCATTTTCCTTCCTGGTTGTGCAGTGCTCCGAGTAGTGCTGACTATCTGTGCGGAGAAAATAAAGGGAATATTCGGGCTAGTGGTATTCTGTGGGATATTCTGAGATTTGGAATTCTGAACTGGAATATTCTGAGTCGGACTAGTCTAAGTACCTACTCCTGTGGTGGGTGTAGTATCGACGTTCTGCAGGGTGGGCTGCGCTACACTAGCAGCGGGTGGGTTTTGTTCTAGGGGTGGCGTGGTTTTTGCAACCGACGGATTCTGAGGTGTAATAGGGTGGATAGTGATTGATGGCGGTGCGGTCTGATTGTTAAGGTCACATGGGAGTTCAGTATTTATGTGGAGTCCAGGTCCCTCGGGGTTCTTTTCTTTATTAAACTTATATCTCTTTCCACTTCTCAGATTATGTGTCTCTTCGTCAGAATCACTAAAAATGCTATTGACCATGGCAGATTCAAAAAGTATTACTGCATCCTTAAAATGCCTTTTGTAGCTAAACGCATTTTAGTATATAAACTGAGATTGTTCAGGTACTTACCTTTGAATCCTTTAAAAAAATATGCTTCAGCTTGACTGTAGGACCTTAGCGTGTCTACAACAAATTCTGTTACGAATCCTTCAAGTATGCTATCGACCCAAAAGTTGATTGCTCGCGTTAATGGTCTGTCTTTTGCTTTGATCTGCGTTGTGAGTTGTGGATTCCACTCTGTAGGTACTCCTCCTTGAAAACAGGTTTTCTTCTCTACGAGTTGCGAGATCCACTCGTGTAACTCGTTTTCGAACAAAGCCCAGAATAACTTGTGAATGTCTCTCCACACGTATATGTTCAACTACGCTACGTCGGATAAGCGCGGGTGTCTGTTCTCTTTCTTTGCAAAATCTTTCACGGTCTTGTCACACCAATCCCAGATCTCTTTCTTTTCGGGATGCCAATTGTTTAAGCCTTCGGAGAACTGATATTCGTCGTCATTCATAACTTCCTCAACTCATAACGGATTCTTAGTGCGGCAACGGAACCATTTGTTGGCGTAAGTAACTGATCTAGAGGTTTTCCAATATAGACCTAGGTTCTTTGCAGTTTTAGCTTTAACCAACAAAACCCCTTTTCACCGACCCTTTCAGAAACAACCTGCATGCAGGTCGAGGTCTCACCCGAGGAGAAACTATGGGGCTGTTGCAGAATCAGGTTTCTACAGTGAGGTGATGAGTTGACTGGACAAACCCACTACGCAACACGCTATGGACTCGTGCTACGACTAAGTGCCACGCGACGACTATCATCGTCGTGGGTTGATACTTTTTCAACTGGCATGATGTGCACCCAGCGCGCCCACGGATCGTGCGGATCGACCTTACTTGTTCAGTGGAACAATGCAATAGACTTATGCACCTCCACTTCGACGGCAATCATGTTAAGGGTTCGCTTGGTACTTATTCCTTTAATTACTACCAGTGAATATTTAACCTTATACTTGGTGTAATCAAACAAGCTATCAGTCATGCACCCCTCCAATATTACACATTAACATAATTATATAACCATTTGATACTTGCATACATGTCTATCCACAGCTGATACATTCACTTACTTAGAGCAGCTCACATTCATCAATCATCCATTCATGAAACACTTAACATATTATCCCCGTTCTCCTCCTACGGTGAATACATATAAAAGCATTAACCAACCAACTGATAATTGAGAATTCAAACATACACAGTAAGCAAACAAATAGAACAAAGCCCAAAAACATATAGGCAATCTCACTACACAAGATTTAACGTGGTTCACCCCCTTGATGGAGGTTACGTCCACAAGAACGGTTGTTAATATTGATCTTTTGGGAAGGGTACAACCGTTCTTGGTCTGCGCACTCAATTGCAGACTCTCTTCTCTCTCAGATAGGTCTTTGCACACATAGCTGCAGAGCCTTTACAATGGTTTCTTGGTCGAAATCCTAACAATATTCCAAAATGAAGAGTAACCCTTCCCTATACAAAAATTCCTTATTTATAGATCATGCTTGTAGGTCATGTCTTTACAATTCATAGGGAAAACCCTTAGGTTTCCAAACATGGCATGGCTAACTGCCATCCTGGCTGTCACCGTCTATATCTTACTCCGCCTGCTCCAGGACGCCCTGCTGGGCCACTCGTGGCTCGCACGCTCCTCTGACAGTTGTAGTCCACAAAACAGTTACAAATGCATCGTGGCCTGTCTCTTTCGGCCTCTTCCGCCTGGTTGTCTCTGTCATCGTAGTGGCCTAGCTTCTCAACTGCTTGCCGCCACTATTCCTAAACAGGTCGCTTTCTTCTTCCTTTGTCTGGCTCTTTACCAAAATTAGGTCGCTTCCTCGCCCGATCTTTTCTTATATCTTCTTACCAAAACTTGCTGCTGCGCGGGTCCTGCGCATCAGCCTGGTTGCGCAGCTAGATATGCCCAGCAAGCTGCGCATTTACCAATATCATGCTTTTCTACTATGCAGCTCAAAATTGTGTTTCAACAAAATTGGTAACCACTTGGTCCACGCCTAACAGGACCCTAACACTTACTTGTGGCTCGTCCTGAGCCACTCTAGTCCAGTTGTTCCATCTGTTCCTCTTTTGAAATTCCTTCCCATGCAGTAAATTCTTCAACTGTCTTGCTCAGCTCTGCAACTACATGTTTCAGTTCTTGCTCACATTCTTTTACTTTGTCAAGCCTTTCCTGTGAAGCAGGTTCTGAAGTTTCGTCCTTGATATGATCTTCCGATGCTCGAAGTTCCTGCAACTTTGCCTCAATGTCATCAGTCACGGTGAGTGCTTCTTCCATTAGTGGTTGTACTCTTGCAGAGGTTTCATCCTCCTTCATCCTTAAGGCCTCGAGTTCCCTCCTTAATGCCTTAGTTTTCTTGAGTGGCACCCTTTTCTGACAGACCGGCAAGTCCTTCATGGATGCATCTGTGGCATCCAATTCTTGTTGCTTTACCTTTCTTTCTTTGTGGATACTGTGCAACTCTAGGCTTTCTTGTAGTATGCTCCACACATTGGAGATGTCAATTGCCAAAATCTGACACTACGCTACTGCTGTGCAGATACTCTGCAGTGAAGCTGTTATTTCTCTTGCTCTTGTTTCTTCTTTTTGCCTCCTTGTGTCCACTGGCTACCGTGTTTCTATCTCAGCTATTTATGCTTGGTGGGCAGCCTTGATCCTTTTGACTTCATCTGTGCGAGAGATTTCCAGGTCCCTCATCTATTCTTGTAAATTGGTTACAGCAGCACCTATCTACAAGATGGTTGCTTCTATCTCTGGTTCTTCCTCGACTGCAGGGAGATTTGCACAGATAGCCAACACTGCTCCTCTGATCCTGCGCTCTGTTTCCTGTGCACGCTGAAGCTCTCTTTCTTTGTTCTTGCACTCTTCCTGTATTCTTCGGTAATTTTCTTCATGTTGCAGGCACTGATTGTATGAAATGATGTCCCTCTCATGAATCTCATGGGATATCTGGGTGTGCAAATAGTGCAACCCTTTAGCTGGAATCATGGCTATGTTTAGCTCCAACTACTGCAACCATTTCACAGTTTCTGTCATATCATCTGTGGGGAATAGAATGGATGCAGATGCAATTTTAACAATGTGTGCCCGCATTGTGAAGCCGGGTGTTTTGCGCATCATGTCACTTGGTTCCCCTATTTGGTCATGTCGATCGGTCTCCCGAGCAAAGTAACGGTGGACTTGCTCCATCGTCAAAACCAAACTAGTCAGCTTGTTAATGCTGTCGCGGACCTGAGCCTGATCGGGCTCTTCCCGTCTTCCTGCAAAGCCAAGGAAATCTTATAGGTGCGCAGCTATTCGTGATGCTATCATCTCATAGTCATCATCGTGCAAGATTCTATCCAATGGTTTTTTCTTGGCTTTAACCTTCTTCTTCGGCGGAGGCTTCTCAGGACTTCCAGTGCCCGACTCTTTCTTCTTGTCGCCAACTTGTGGCTCTTTTGTAGTTCCACCTGCTTCCTATGCAAGCTTCGAAGTCGAAGCACTTTGAACTTCCGCATCTTCTTTGCGGTCTTCTTCATCTTCTTCATCTGATGGGGTGATGATCGATTCGTGTGCATGCTCTTTCCATTCACCGGGCCATTCTGCAATAATGAGCTCAATCATTGGGACTCCTAGCTAGTATTGTCCCTCAAACCATTTTTCTGCATTCAGGCGCGGCTGAATAAAAATTGAATGAAGCCCAGATTCAAAAAGCAAGAACGGTTTGTACTGGGTGGTGACTTATCTCGTGATGCGTGGGGTCTTCTCAATCACAGTGCACACCTGCTCGAAGAAGGTAAAGAATTGTAGGTTATTAACCCACTGCTTCTCGAGATTGGTAGAGGACCACATGTTTGCAAACCGCACTACGTGAAAATCGTCCTACGCTACTGGTAGGCCGCACCGATAGTTGGGTTCTCTCCATCCCACAAAGACGATGAGGACTAGTAGACAATTAAAGTAAAAGGGGATCCCCTTATCCTGGACATCCTCGATGTCTACTAATAGCTCGTTCAGCAAGAAGTTCTCCCAATTGTATTCGTGGCCATCCATAGCTTTTGTAGCTAAGGTGACAATCGAAGCTGAGACCTACGCAGGTCTGGATTTCCGTAGAAGTCATCCTGCCAGCAGCTGAATTGCGAACCGTAGAGGTCCAATTGGAATGGGATCAGTTTCATACCCCCTGGTTCCTCTGTTCAAATTAAATGTTCTCTTGATGTTTGCAGCAAGTTCTTGATCATCTTTCTTGCCCACAAACTCTTTGGAAGGGTCGTCACCCTTCTTGCTCAACACTGTGATCCTAGCGATGAGATCCAAAGTAATATTGACTTTGAAATCTAACCAGATATATCCTTGGTGCGTGCAAGAAAGTAGGGTACGCACCATAACTTTATATTCCTTGCTGCGCCCAAAATGTGGGATGCACAACAGGTTAAGCAGGTCGGTCTTGTGTAGCGACGCCGCCCAATCCATAGGAACAATTTTTGCCTTGTTTGTGGCCAGATTGTCAACACTACACATATATTGATCAACCTGCAGATTGAAATCAGTCAACTTGCATTCCATGATCCTTCCCAGTAGATCATCTCTCTGTTTCACACGCTTCGGTATTGGCAGCATTGGAACTTCATAGCGTGGGTTCTTTTGCAGTTGTAGCACCAGGGCATCAGTCTTCCTGGGGATGACATGCTCAGGGATAACCCATACTGGTGAAGGTCGGTTCCCTTGCAGAACCTGCTTCAAAGTAGCCGGTGCCTCTGGTTTCTGCGGCGCTGCCATCGGTTGCTTATCCTTCTTTTGTTGATGCTTTGGTTGGCTCGACTTCGAGCTCTGAGATGGGGCGAGCTTCTCTGATGAGGCTTTCTTTGGTGGAGGCTTCATGACTCCGCTGATGCCAGAATGTTTGAATGCACCCAAGATCTCTTCTAAGTTCGGCTTGTCGGACATAAACGCAACGAAAATCACTACTCTTGCTACTTCGACTCTTAAGCTCTTCACACTTGTTAAAATTTGAAATTCACGGTAACTTTCAATAAGGACAAGTGTATGGGTATTTATAGGGCATGCCCGGATGTTACGGCCATTAATGAATCTGACCCAGGAAATAAATGTTGCAGTAAGTTCAGCAAATCTCGTCGAGATCTGCGTCTAATCTGATATTGAATGCACTGGGAACGGCTAGATTAGGAATTAAGTGTCAGTCCCGTGGGATTAGATTCCTCCAGGTCATTGATCTCTTTTCGCCATTCTTTACGTCGTGTCATGTATACTTTCTTTAATTGGCGGGGTAGGCCGGCCGTTCCAGGCTGTCTGATAGTTGGTTAAACTTTAATTGCCAAATCTGTCGGGTGGATCCCGTTATGACCCCCATTAGTTCATCCTTTACGACACCCGACTAGATAGGGTTTTCCATAAATGCGTGATCTGGCTAGCGGCTTGCTTTTGATTAACGGTTTAATACCCTGCTGAAAACTACTGCGGTCATCTTTTCTTGTCCTAACCTGCCGTTAGTGCTGATTTTTACAGCGCGGGTTTCTCATGCTTATGTTTGCCTATGTTGCACGCCTTCAATTTCATTATTCATCTCGGTGCAGCTATTCCTTTCTCTAATAGGAGCATAATTTTTTTATTTTTTTGGCTGTGCAGCTTCAGCAGTGCTGCGCGGTACACTTTCCTGGATCATATAGGACTCTGCGAAGCAGGGCTATCACGGTAAAGCTTTAGTCTTCTTCCATTTATCAAACTGGGCAAGGTGTCTCCGACTAAAGTGGCTAACTGAACTGCGCCACTGTTAGTAACATGCATTACAGTATATGGGCCAAGCCAATGCATCTTAAATTTTCCAGGAAACATCATAAACTTGCTATCATACAGGATGACTAGATCACCTACCTGGAAGGACTTGTTCTTGATATGGCAGTCATGCCATTCTTTTTCTCCATGCCATCCAGACCAACTAAGTGTAGTATCCTTTCTTCTAGATTTGCACGGACTTCCATGCCTGTAAACGCAGCTATTCTTAAGCTGGGAATGATGTACTCCATTGGCATTATTTCTTATTGTCTGTAGGCCAACCTGAAAGGGGTGTGGCCAGTCAGTTTCTTGCATGTAGTCCTGTATGCCCATAATACAAAGGAAATGCGCAAGTCCCAATCGTCCTGATTAATGTTGCATATCTTGGCTAGCGCATTCTCCAATACTTTGTTAAATGCTTCAACAGTCCCATTCGCCTGTGGATGGTAGGGTGCGCTGCGCTGATGCTGAATGTAGAACTCTTTGGTCAAAGCTTCAATAGTTTTATTCAAAAAGTGAGTGCCCTGATCACTCATAAAAATCTTCGGGCATCCAAACCTTGTTAGAATGTTCTCATAAATAAACTCGGCAGCTATAGCTACGCTACAATCTTTTACTGGCTTTGCTTCTCCCCATCTAGTGAGGTAATCCATAGCAGTAATGATGTATCTCGCACCAGTTCTCTTCCCTGGTGGGTTAATGGGACCCACGAAATCAATAGTCCATTTATCAAAGGCCTGCAAAGTTAATTGCGGGTTTAGTGGCATTTCGTCCCTACACAACGGCTTCCCTATCCTTTGACACACGTCGCAATGCTGGTAATGTTCCTTCGCATCTTTATGAATTGTAGGCCACCATAGACCTGCATGCAATATCTTCTGCGCGGTATCTCTTCTTGCGTAATGGCCTCCTGCAATTACTGAATGTGCATCGGCCAGTATGAACGGTTTTTCATGCTCTAAGACACATCTGTGTAGTACTTCATCCGGTCCCAACTTGTATAGTTGAACTGCGATTATAGTGAAGTCTGCTGTGCGCACTACGAGTTGCTTCTTTTGCTGCGTAGTGAACTCTGTGGATGCGAACCCAGTAGTCAGAAAGTCGATGATGTCCTTATAATAATCATCGACAACTTGTATAGAAAACAGCTGCGCGTCAGGCAGATTGTCCTTCAGATTCATAAGTTCCTCTCCTGACTCAATTCTTGATAGATGATCAGGTCCCAAATTCAACCTGCCTAGCTTAACCACAATTTCAAAATCATACTCCTGAAAGAGTAGTAACCATCAACATATGTGCCCCCCTAACACTGGCTTGTTGACCAAGTATTTTAAAGAAGAATGGTTAGAGTGTTCGAATATCCACATCATCTTTTTCAGGATCTTGCATGCAAATTAGGGTTTGCATGCAGAATCTAGGGTTTGCATGCACCTGCATGCACTGGCATGCATCCCAGTCACCAGTTTGATGCCTCCAGCACCTTATCCACCTCATTCTAGCACCCGGGAGCCACCTACCACAGAGTTTTAGCCCTCCTAGGCTGAAAGGCGCCCACTTCTCACCTACTGCCAGAGAAGGGCGCACTTGTTCACCTACCACTGCAGTTCCACTTCAGTTACATTCATTTAGCTCCGATTCTCCCTGATTTGAGGCTAGTTTCACTCCCGACTGACTGTATCACTTCCGTTGGACCTCCAGTTTTATTAGGTGACTTGTTCTGACTTCAGTTAGCCTCCCATGCGCCCCCACTGAGCCTCCTGATCCTTAATCAGTGCTACACACTTCAGTTACACTTATTACACTCAGTTAGACTCCGATTGACACCTGGATGACTGGTTGTTGTGCATTGATGAGCACCACCGATTGATTGATGAGGACTCCTAGTTAGAGTCAAGCTACTCCATTCTGTAATTCGAATGACCTCCTTAGGCAATTTGAATTGCTCTGTCATTGTGACAGTTTGTATTGTAATTCATTCACCCTTTCTGGGATAGAGAGCACTGCTGCATGTTTTGCACAGTTTTGCACCATATTTTCTATGTTCATCTGTTGTGATTGATTTACTTGTTCATTAGATCTGCTGTGACTAATTTTACATGGTATCAGAGCCATTGCAGGGACAAGATCTCTTTTCTACAGGTGTTTGTACAAGAAGATTTGACTGAATTGCTAAAAATTGCAAAAAGTTTGGCATGAGATATCTCAAGGGCATTCGCTCCTGTGCATGCAAAGCTTGAAAATTATTCCAATACCACTCCAGAAGCTTGAGTTACCACATAATTCCTGGATCTGATACATTGGACCCATTCAACATTGCTTGAAATCCAATCCCAGGTGTGATGCAACTCTCAAAGGGTGGATTGTTCGACCTTACGGTTCTTGGTTTTATGTGATTTGCAGGTTTATTGTCTCCATCAATTGCACTCGCTCCATTTTGCATGCAAGCTTCCCTACAGCAATTGCATTCGCTATAGTCTGCATGCAAGCTTCCTCTTCATCAGTTGACTCGCTCCTAGCAATGGAATACTCTTCTTCAAAGCCTATCCTCACCCCATTCAATTATTTTGATTGGAAAGATGATATGGAGATCATATTACGTTCAAAAGGTTACTACCGAGTCACTATTGGTCTTGAATTGGAGCCAAGCAATCTATCAGATAGAACCAAACACTACAACAAGCTTGATGAAGCTTATGGTCTTCTTTGCCTCTCCATCTCCAAATATCTTCACTTCCATCTAAGCGGATTGAAGACTCCAAAATCCATATGGGAGCAACTTGAAACACTATTTGGAAAGCAGGATGAGCTTAGGGCTTTTCAATTAGAGAATGAATTGATTGGCCTTAATCCTGAGAATTTCGAGACCATCAATGAATTCTTCACAAAATTCAAGAACTTGAACTTGCAATTGAAGAACAGTGGTGTTATCAAAGAGGATAAGCAGTTGATCCTCTCCATTCTAAGCAAGCTTGGGAAAGATTATTCGGTATTTGTCTCTACTTTCAATTCCGGTCGGCTAACTACCCCGAATTGGAAGATGCCTACCTTGAATGCCTTCATTGAGTCCGTTACAAAAGAGCATGACAAGTTGATTCAAATGGGGTCCATAAGCTCCAAAGATTCAGCCCTATTTGTTCAAGGACCCAAGATCTCGAATGGTAAAGGAAATCAAAAGAAGGAGAAGCCCAAATTCGAGCCTCACAAGCAAAAAGACAAAGGCAAGCAAACGGATGCACCATCTAGTTCGAAATCCAAGCAAAAGGGCAAAGAAGGTAACCAAAAATCTAAATGTACTTATTGTAACCGTGGCTTTCATCCCGAAAGTTCATGTATGAAGAAGACTATAGATCAAATGGCCCTCCTTTTGGAAAAGAACAACATAACCCTTCCTGACGGTGCAAGGAAGAAGGATAGGAATGATGATCATGAAAGAGGACAAGCACTCATGGAAACGGTTTCGAAGCCCACTACTCTCTTGATAGATTCGGGAGCATCAAATCATATGGCTGAAAATATTGATTCTTTTTCCTCATTCGATCCAAACAGCTCCATCCCCATCCATTTGGGAGATGACTCAAAAATTTCTTCAAAGGGCAAAGGTACGATTCATGTAGAACATGGAAGCTTTCAGAATGTTCTCTATGTGCCTTCCTTAGCTTCGAATCTCCTTTCTGTGTATCAAATGACACATACTGGTGAACCAAAGCAAGTCACATTCAGCCCTAATACAGTTGAAATTTCTGATATCAAAAGTGGAAGACTAGTTGCGGTTGGAAAGGCAAACCACACTGCAAAATGCTATGAGTTTTCGCACTTTATTCCGCTTGCAAAGCCCACTGCTCTTCGCACACATGGTAATGAGGTTAGTAGGCTTTGGCATGAAATATTTGGACATCTAAATTATAAGTATTTGCTGCTGCTATCAAATAAATCCATGGTAGATGGGCTTCCACAACTCCGTTCCTCGAAGGGAATATGCACCGGTTGCATTATTGGGAAGCACCCCGAGCACAGATTCGACCGTGGCAAGGCTAGCAGAGCCTCTACTATTTTGGGATTGATCCATTTTGATATCAGTGGTCCGCTGCCCCATATGTCATTAAATGGTTCAAGGTATGTTTTGACATTTATTGACGATTTTTCCCGCTTTACATGGGTATTCTTTCTCAAAAACAAGTCAGAAGTGCTTGGAAAATTCAAGGATTTTAAGGCTTCTGTTGAGACCACCACTGAGAGCAAGACCAAAGCTCTTAGATATGATAATGGTGGGGAATATATCAAGTCTGAGTTGCTGCAACTTTGTGCCCAAAGCGGAATTAAGATCCAACATACAGTTCCCTACACACCCCAGCAGAACGGTGTAGCGGAAAGGAAAAACCGGTCACTGAAAGAGATGGCTACATGCATGATTGAATCGAAAGGTTTGGCTGCAAATCTTTGGGCTGAAGCAATCAATGTTGCTGCATATATACAGAACCGTGTTCCACATTCATCCATGAAAGGTATGACTCCTTTCGAAGCATTCTTTGGTCACAAACCGGATGTGTCAAATTTGAGAGTTTTTGGCTCTACTGCATGGGCTAGAATTCCTTCTGAGAAGAGACGAGCTTTGGATCCACAAAGTATCGAGTGCATATTGATAGGATATGGGGAAGAATCAAAAGCATATAAACTCATGGATATCAGATCTAAAAAGATATTCATAGAGCGCAGTGTGCAGTTTGAAGAACCGCTTCAAGAATTGCAACTAGTCGAGGAGAAGACTGCCGATTCACCGCCTTCACCAGAAGAAGATCCGAGCAACGATAATGAAGGTATGAGTTCTGATATTTATGATATTGTAGCAGAATATGATGATCATGACATATCAGGTTCGGAATCCGACCATAATGATCCTCCTCACTTACCAAAGTGGGCCCAAAACACTCTACAATCTGCTGGTTCTAGTCTTGGAAATCCTGCTGATCCGAGACGAACAAGAGGAGACTTTCAAAGAGAAGGTATGGCTCTTTCTATTGATGATCCATTTCTTCCTGAGATTTGTTATTTGATGGCTGGTTCAGATCATACATCATACTATTCAGCCCATCGAGATCCGAGATGGAAAAGTGCCATGGACGAAGAGTACAGTTCTCTTCAAAAGAACAACACATGGGAGCTAGTTTCTCTTCCACCTGGAAGAAAATTAGTGAAGTGTAAATGGGTCTACCATACTAAAGTTGCTGCTGATGGCACTATCAGCAAATATAAGGCAAGGTTGGTGGCAAAAGGTTTTTCCCAAGTCCAAGGAGTGGACTACACAGAGACCTTTGCATCGGTTGCAAAGATGGATTCCATCCGCCTTGTTTTAGCTATTGCCGCATCCAAGAACTGGGAAGTGCACCATATGGATGTGAAGAGTGAATTTTTACATGGATACCTTGCTGAAGAGGTCTATATGCAGCATCTAGAGGGTTATACATCAGATCCATCATTGGTTTGTAGATTGAAGAAGTCTTTGTACGGGTTAAAACAGGCCCCAAGAGCTTGGTACGCAAAGATGGACTCCTTCCTTCTTTCTCAGAATTTCCAAAGATGCAAATCTGATCTGAATGTGTATCTTCAGCGAGTTAAAGGTAATTTGTTGGTTATTGTACTTTATGTTGATGATCTGCTTATTACTGGTAGCACACTTACTTCAATAAACAAGCTAAAATCTGCCTTAAATCTAGCTTTTGACATGAGCGATTTGGGCTTGCTGAGTCATTTTTTGGGCTTGGAGATAGCTCAAAATTTTGATGGGATCACTATATATTAGCAAAAATATGCTTCCGACCTGTTATTGAAGTTTAATATGGCTGAATGTAAGGCAGCCCCGTTCCCATTCCTCTCAGGAATCAGTCTTGAGGAGGGAGATTCCACACCGCTTGCAGATTGCAGTATGTATCGACAGTTGATTGGTTCACTACTTTATTTGACACACTCACGGCCTGACATCTCATATGCCGTGAGTGCCGTGTCAAGATATATGCAGCAGCCACATGAGCTTCATTGGCGAGCAGCCAAGCAGATCTTGCAGTATGTGCAAGGTACGAGACAGTTTGGCATACATTATGCTGCAGATTCTGAGCTAGATTTCATTGGTTTTACTGATTCAGATTGGGCAGGTGATAGCATTGATCGGAAGTCCACTTCCAGTTATGTTTTCATGATTGGTCATGGTGCTATTTTCTGGTCCAGCAAAAAGCAAGCAGCCATTGCACTTTCTTCAGCAGAGGCAGAGTATCGAGGGGCAGTCAATGCCTGCATTCAGGCAGTTTGGTTGCAGGGTATTCTTTCCGAGTTTGGTTTTGGTGGCACTACTTCGACTGTCCTATTTTGTGACAATCAAAGTGCTATCAAGATCTCCACAGATCTAGTTCAGCGGCAGAGGACCAAACACATTGAGATTCATATGCATTACATTCGACAGTTGGTGCATGACCGCACCATCATTCTGCAATATTGCCCTACTGATGAGCAAATTGCAGACATCTTCACCAAGAGCTTCACTGAGAAGAAGTTCTCTTACCTCCGTTCACTGTTGGGGGTGATTTCCATCATGGTGGAGACAAATTGATTCATTATTATGATTTAGCTTGAGGGGGGGCTTTCTTCCCACTGGGTTTTCCCTCTTTCCTCACTTAGTTTATTTTCAGCATTTTTTGGATTATTGTATTGGGGTGACCTTTGGTCTTAGTTACCAGGGCCCCACATTATTTTTGTTGGCACATCATAGTCTAGCTTGAGGGGGGGTGTTCGGATATCCACATCATCTTTTTCAGGATCTTGCATGAAAATTAGGGTTTGCATGCAGAATCTAGGGTTTGCATGCACCTGCATGCACTGGCATGCATCCCAGTCACCAGTTTGATGCCTCCAGCACCTTATCCACCTCATTCTAGCACCCGGGAGCCACCTACCACAGAGTTTTAGCCCTCCTAAGCTGAAAGGCGCCCACTTCTCACCTACTGCCAGAGAAGGGAGCACTTGTTCACCTACCACTGCAGTTCCACTTTAGTTACATTCAGTTAGCTCCGATTCTCCCTGATTTGAGGCTAGTTTCACTCCCGACTGACTGTATCACTTCTGTTGGATCTCCAGTTTGATTAGGTGACTTGTTCTGACTTCAGTTAGCCTCCCATGCGCCCCCACTGAGCCTCCTGATCCTTAATCAGTGCTACACACTTCAGTTACACTTATTACACTCAGTTAGACTCCGATTGACACCTGGATGACTGGTTGTTGTGCATTGATGAGCACCACCGATTGATTGATGAGGACTCCTAGTTAGAGTCAAGCTACTCCATTCTGTAATTCGAATGACCTCCTTAGGCAATTTGAATTGCTCTGTCATTGTGACAGTTTGTATTGTAATTCATTAACCCTTTCTGGGATAGAGAGCACTGCTGCATGTTTTGCATAGTTTTGCACCATATTTTCTATGTTCATCTGTTGTGATTGATTTACTTGTTCATTAGATCTGCTGTGACTAATTTTACATAGAGAACATGGAAAAATGCACACCAAGCAAGTAATGTCTGAATTTCTGTAGCGCATAGACCATTGCGAGTCCTTCTCTTTCAGTAGTGGTGTAGTTTTTCTCGGCAGAAGACAACTTTCTACTGGAAAATGAAATGGGATGATCAATACCTCCCTCTCCCGGTTGAGCAAGAACAATGCCCAATGCTATGCATGAAGTGCCCACATGGACGTGAAATGGC
The DNA here is from genome assembly GCA_027924585.1 of Larix kaempferi. NCBI lineage: Eukaryota > Viridiplantae > Streptophyta > Pinopsida > Pinales > Pinaceae > Larix > Larix kaempferi. Next base: position 9,887 of record BSBM01002303.1, on the reverse strand, counting down.
TTCTCCCAGTCTAGGAAAACTAGAATCGACACAGTGACCAGTTTTCCCTTTAATTTTATCGAAGCCTTGTTCACATTATTCATTCCATATGAATGGCGCATCTTTCTTTAATAACTTCTCCATAGCTGCGGTTATCTGTGAATACCCCTTGATGAATTTTCTGTAATATCCGGTATGCCCTAGCGTAGTGCGTAGCTGCTTAACTGAATTGGGTGTAGGCAAGTTTACAATGACTGCGATCTTGGCAGGATCTACCACCAAGCCCTGTTTGTACACAATGTGTCCCAACAGAGTTCCATAGGGAACACAGAAAACACATTTCATCAGATTCAACGAGATTTGATGCTGCCTGCATTTTTCCAGCATCATCCTGAGGTTCGTGGCGTGGTTCTTCAGCAAAACAAATATAGTCCAATCGTCAAAGTAAACCTCTAAAAACTTATGTATGAAGTCTTTAAATTCTGTGACTACCACTCGAGAAAATATGGCAGGTGCATTCTTCAGAACAAAGGGCATCACGGTGTATCGCAACGACCCCAATTCCATGGAAAAAGTAATCTTGTGCCTATCTGTTGGATCAATCCTGATCTAATGATAGCCAGAGAATCCATCAATAAAAGAATACACCTCATTCCCTCCAACATTGTCTAGCACTCCATCTGTAAAAGGTGTAGGAAATGGGTCATGGATGGAAGCATCGTTCAGCTTTCTGAGATCCACACAGATCCTGATTTGACCCTTTTTTTTCTTATCTTGGATAACCATCGGGCTTATCCACTCAGATTCTTCAATTGGCTCAATGACCCCTGCATCGAGCATCTTATCGAGTTCTGCCTTAACTCATTCTTTGTAGCACGGGTTCAGCCTATATGGTCTTTGTTTCGCAGGCTTCGCGCCAGGATTAAGAGGAATTTTCATCACTCCTAAGTCTCCCAAAATGCCTTTCATCTCTGTGAACTTGGTCAGGAATAAATCTCGATATTCCTGTACTATACCCACGACCTCTTCAACTGTATCTTCATCCCAATAATCTCCAATAGCTGTGAATCTTGGCTCTTCGCTGGTGCCAATGTTCACTTTTCTTATTTTGACAGGTCCACTCATATCTAGAAGTTCCAGTGGAGGTCCTTCTACCTCGCAGGAGCCCTCTAACTCAGGTATTTGTATATTACTCGGTTCCTCCTCATCACTATCTTCTTTATCCTCGGGTTCTCCATTAATGTGATAACAATCAAGGGCATGTTCTTGCTACTCCTCCCATTCAGGCTGTAGGCGTGCAGGTACACTGTTAGCGCCAAAGAATTATTCTAGGGTCATATTCCCCTTAGTGTGGTTTGGTTCGAATATTTTTTCCATAAGAACCTGCAATGCATCATTGATGCTCGGATGTTCATCTTCGAAACTGAAATCCTGCTGGAAGCTCGCAGTTAGAATAGATTAGTCCACTGTGCCTTTGCGCAGCTCTAGGTCTAGGTACCACTTCTTTGGAATCGGTTCTTCCAGTGTGTGCACAAATAGATGCACCCATTCTGTTTGTGGCCTTTCCCTCCATGCTTCTGAACATGCCCGAATGTGTTCTCTTAGATCCATCTGTCCATTGTATTTCTCGAATGATAGAGTGACCTTATCAGCAAAACGGATTTGCATCTTAATTCTGCATTGATCCCATGTTGTTAGTGTCTGCTTATGCGCGGCCCACCATCTGGCAGGCGTGTCACGTAGCGCTATATCTAATGCCTGCAATTGGTGTTCTTTTGCAATTGATGCAGTATATTAATTGATAAAAGAATAAACATTAGAGAAATGATCATAACCGGGGATTGGGCTTACCTCTTGTCCAATCCAGCGCAATGACTTTGTGATCCGCGCGCATTTCCTGGCAGATACTTCATGTAATCTGCTTTGCCAATTTTCCAGTCCTACATCAGAGTCTGAGACACAAGAGCTCTCATAGCGCCAACTGAGTGTTCCATCCACAGTTGGATTAATATAATCAGCAGTATAAGTTGTCATCTTGTAAATACGGTCCAAGTCTTGAGCTCGGTATTCTTCTTGAATCGGTTCAATGTATTGTTCACCCTGCAAAGGGTCTAATGGTGTGATGACCTTGATATCGTTGCCTTCATCCAATGGATGTCATCCAGGATTTCAATTAGTTCAAAATCGGCATAGCTGCTCACTCCATCAATGTCAACAATGGTGTTTGGTATTCTCCCCAAGGGTATAACTATCCCTTGGTTAGCCATTCTTAACTGTAGAGGTGACCACTATAAATTTGGTTTGCCCATCTAATTCCATGTATACTTGGTCAAGACATTTACTTCGGATCCAAGATCAAGAATGATCTCATCCATCTCGTAGTCCCCAATCTGCGTAGTGAGTCTCATTTCCCTTCCTGTTCTTTTAGGACTCCTAATATTATGGATTGCGCCATGGGCAACTCCTTTCTCGTTGTTTGGCTCATACTGCCTTAGTAGCTTTTCAAATTCTGTGAAAGAATCTGCGCTCTTTAATAACTTGATACAGCTCCGTAGGAACTGCGCAATAGAAGTACCTGTGTCTGCCTCAGTGCTCAGCTGATCGTATACCGCTGGCATATCCTGTACGTGTGGTGTTTCGCTGCGCAGTGAGATTCTTGTGAGCCTAGGTGTTGATTCTCTAAGAATATCATGCACTTCTGTAAATGCTCCCTTATTTTTCTTTAAATCCAGACCTGGTGCTTTTCCAGGGGCTTTTCTAATCCATACTGGCTCACCCGGATTCTTTCTATGATCACGTGGTCTGTAAGTTGAAGCTTCTACGCTTCCATCTCTTCCTATATTAGCACCACTGTGCATCACCATGTTTACACTTGGATTTGCATTTCTTCTCTCGGCTGCAGTCAACTGAATGTTAGGATTCGGTGGTTATGTCCTTCTTCGTTTATGCATTTCTACCTCTAGCACAGGACAAACTTCAATAACATGCTCAAATGATTTACAATAATTGGACGCAGTGCATGGGTTCGTACAATATCTAGATACGTGATTGGGCTGTCCACAGTTATAATAGATTATCTGGCCACGACCTCTTCCCTGCGCAGGGCCTCTTCCTCTCCCACGGTATCCACCACCACGGCCTCGATATCCTCCCTGATCATAGGGGGTGTTTTCTTGTTTCGGCTTATTTTCCTCCTGGACGCGGTCTTGGTAGGCGGTTTGATGGGGAAATGTCACGGTACCCGCTGACGCTGCGACACATCGGATAAGGGTGCGAAAGGAGTATTTTGTGTTAAAGAAGACTGCAGTTGGCGGGTTTTGGGTCACTTGGACCATATATTATGTAATAGTGAGTTAGTTGTACCATGGTATGCGGGTTTTGGGGGTCATTTGGACCGATTCAGTTAGACATTGGGTCAATTGTCCATAGTGTCAGTTAGGAAGTCGTTTGTAAGTGGACAAGTATTGTAATGGAGGAAGCCTATAAATAGATAAGAGTTGTAAGTGTTAGGAGAGGATAAGAAGCAAGGAATATAGAATAGAGGAAGAAGAATGATTGTGTACGGAGATCTGTGTTTTGCTTTTGGTATATGATTGTGACAGTAATATAATGATTATGTTTTGGTACGATCTTTGTGCAATGTTGCGATAGATGAATATTGTTTGATGCAATGTCTGCTTACTGTTGTTGTGATGATAAATTCTAAGTAATGTGTTCTATGTTGAATGTGATGATAAATGCTGTGATTAAGTAATATGTTATAACTCCTTGCCGAATGTTTAAAGTTTCTGTTTAAGTACTGCAATAGAGTTAGTCCATGCATCCACAAATCTCCTCCTCCCTCAGCAGAAACATGGTTCCGTCTGCCCTTCCTGGATGCCTTGGGTGAGACCTCATCCGCTCTGCGGGTGTTGCTAGGTGGGCTCAAACCTGCCTGGGCCGGTGCCTAGGGAGACTGCGGTATGTGTCGACAGTGAGGTGAACCCCTGTCAACCGAGGTCATGTTGGTCAACACGCAGTACATTCCCACACCTCGCATCATTTCCATATATCGCTTCCTTTCATTCATGAGCTCATATGCTCGACAATTGTATTCATCATGTCCAACTGATTTACAAAAATTACAATACAAGCTCTTAGCTATCTTTACATTTTTCTAGATGAGATAACAGTCTTTAGGCCTATGTCCTCTGCTTCTGCAGATTTCACACCATGGTGCCTGATTATGATTCATATTCATTGGGTTTGGTGTTCCATTGTCAAGATAATCTTGAAATAGAGGGCAATGTTCTCTGGTGTGGCCTTCTCCTTTGCATCCTATGCACCAAAATTCTCGTCTGTGCTCATATCTTTGGTCCTTCCCATTTTTCATACCTTGCAATTCTAATGTCAAGGTAGTCAATTGGTTCTGGATCTGAGACATCCCAGAACTAGTCTCACTGATTGGCGAAGCCTCCAGCTTCATTGCGATATCTAAGGCCTCTGCCCGCGACGCAACCTTCTGCTGCATCAATGGTTGTCTGATATGGGGAAATAGCGCAACAATGAACCATTCCTGGTGTTGTTGCGGAGCTATCTCAAAGCTCACTTGATCCAATAGTGTCTTAAATTTTTGGTCAAATTCCCAGACCATTTCAGTAGTCTTCTACTTGATTTACTTTAATTCTGTTATGCATTGCGACTCTGATTTTGGCTTTTTAAACTTTGTGGTTGCGCTCTCTTCACAGCATCATCCTAGATTTGCTTGACACTCCATATGGCTTCACATAGAAACCAGTGCTGATTAGGGTCTTCTAGACCCGTTCCTTTGAATATTGGCAGTTTTATATCATTATCTATCATTCTCCTTCCTGGTTGTGCAGCGCTCTGAGTAGTACTGACTATCTGTGCGGAGAAAATAAAGGGAATATTCAGGCTAGTGGTATTCTGTGGGATATTCTGAACTGGAATAGTCTAAGTCGGACTAGCCTGAGTACCTACTCCTGTGGTGGGCGCAGTATTGACGTTCTGCGGGGTGGGCTGCGCTACACTCGCAGCGGGTGGGTTTTGATCTAGGGGTGGCGCGGTTTCTGCAACCAGCGGATTCTGAGGTGTAATAGGGTATATAGTGACTGATGGCGGTGCGGTTTGATTGTTAAGGTCACATGGGAGTTCAGTATTTACGCAGATTCCAGGTCCTCCAGGGTTCTTTTCTTTATTAAACTTATATCTCTTTCCACTTCTCAGATTATGTGTCTCTTCGTCAGAATCACTAAAAATGCTATTGACCATGGAAGATTCAAAAACTATTATTGCATCCTTAAAATGCCTTTTTCAGCTAAAAGCATTTTAATATATAAACTGAGATTGTTTAGGTACTTACCTTTGAATCCTTCGAGAAAATATGCTTCATCTTGACTGTAGGACTTCAGCATGTCTACAACAAATTCTGTTACTAATCCTTCAAGTATGCTATTGACCCAGAAGTCGACTGCTCGCCTTAATGGGTTGTCTATTGCTTTGAGCTGCATTGTTAGCTCTGGAGTCCACTCTGTAGGTACTCCTCCTTGAAAATAGGTTTTCTTCTCTGCGAGTCGCGAGATCCACTCGTGTAACTCATTTCAGAACGAAGCCCAAAATATCTCATGAATGTCTCTCCACAAGTATCTGTTCAACCACACTATGTCAGATAAGTGCGGGTGTCTGTTCTCTTTCTTTGCAAAATATTTCATGGTCTTGTCACACCAATCCCAAATCTCTTTCTTTTCGGGATGCCAATTGTCTGAGCCTTCGGGGAACTGATATTTATCGTTGTTCATAACTTCTTGATCAAGTCATCATGGATTCTTAGCGTGGCAACGGAACCATTTGTTGGCGTAAGTAACTAATCTAGAGGTTTTCCAATATAGACCCAGGTTCTTTGCGGTTTTAGCTTTAACCAACAAAACCCCTTTTCACCGGCCCTTTTGGCAACAACCTGCGCGCAAGTTGAGGCCTCACCCGAGACGAAGCTATGGGGGTGCTGCAGAATCAGGTTTCTATAGCGAGGTGATGAGTTGACAGGACAAACCCACTATGCAACACGCTATGGACTTATGTTGTGACTGAGGGCCTTGCGACGACTATCCTTGTCATGGGTTGATACTTTTTCAATTGGCAGGCTACGCACCCAGTGCACTCACGGATCGCGTGGGTCAACCTTACTTGTTCGGTGGAACAGTGTAATAGACTTATGCACCTCCACTTCGACGGCAATCGTGTTAAGGGTTTGCTTGGTACTTATTCCTTTAATTATTACCAGTGAATATTTAACCTTATACTTGGTGTAATCAAACAAGCTATCAGTCCTGCACCCCTCCAATATTACACATTAACATAATTATATAACCATTTGATACTTGCATAGATGTCTATCCACAGCTGATACATTCACTTACTTAGAGCAGCTCACATTCATCAATCATCCATTCATGAAACACTTAACATATTATCCCCGTTCTCCTCCTACAACGAATACATATAAAAGCATTAACCAACCAACTAATAATTGAGAATTCAAACATACACAGTAAGCAAACAAATAGAAGAAAGCCCCAAAAAAATATAGGCAATCTTACTACACAATATTTAACGTGGTTCACCCCCCGGATGGAGGCTATGTCCACAAGAATGGTTGTTAATATTGATCTTTTGGGAAGGGTACAACCGTTCTTGGTCTGCGCACTCAACTGCAGACTCTCTTCTCTCTCAGATAGGTCTCTGCGCACACAGTTGCAGAGCCTTTACAATGGTTTCTTGCTCGAAAACCTAACAATATTCCAAAATGAAGAGTAACCCTTCCCTATACAAAATTTCCTTATTTATAGATCATGCTCGTAGGTCATGTCTTTACAATTCGTAGGCAAAACCCCTAGGTTTCCAAACATGGCATGGCTAATTGCCATCCTGGCTGTCGCCGTCGATAGCTTACTTTGCCTACTGCAGGCCATCCTGCTGGGCTACTTGTGGCTCGCATGCTCCTCTGACAGCCGCAGTCCTCAAAACAGTTACAACTGCATCGTGGCCTATCTCTTTCTACCTCTTCCGCCTACCTATCTCTGTCATCATAGTGGCCTATCTTCTCAACTGCTTGCTGCCACTATTCCTAAACATGTCACTTTCTTCTTCCTTCGTCTGGCTCTTTACCAAAATTAGGTCGCTTCCTCGCCCGACCTTTTCTTATATCTTCTTACCAAAACTTGGTGTTGCATGGGTCCTGCGCATCAGCTTGGCTGCGCAACTAGATATGCCCAGCAAGCTACGCATTTACCAATTTCGTGCTTTTCTATTGCACAACTCAAAATTGTGTTTCAACAAAATTGGTATCTATTGCACAACTCAAAATTGTGTTTCAACAAAATTGGTACCCCTTGGGCCACGCCCAACAAGATGATGAGTACAGCAGCAGTGACGATGATGCTCCAGTGATCAAGTGATGATGATCCAGCTCTAGTATTGAAGACTTGTGCCTATATGTATTGATGACTTGTGTCAAGAGAATACCTTCCTAGTTAAGAGGGAGTGTTGATGTATTTGTAACTTTGGAAGATATTCACTTGTATATTATATGCATTACATTTGTACTTTATTGTATCCCCAATGGACATGTCTTATTCCTCCGATTGGAAGTGTCGTCATTTGTATTTGCAAGTGTCGCAAGTTATATTGTAAATGTCGTAACTTATATTTGATGGGTTATTAGACCACCTTAGTGGATTCGGCCCTGTAAGAGTTAAGTGGAAGGGTTATTATACTCCCTTAGGGGGTCGGCCTAGTTAGGGTAAAAGGAAGGTCAAGTTAAAGTATAAATAGAGTGGTTGCACCACTCTATTTGCTCATTCACTCATTCATCCAACTTGCATAGTTGAGAGAGAGGAGTGCGCACAAGTGGAGGAGGAGGTTTCATTCCCGCACCAATTCAAATTATGCCATTTGGAGGTTTCATATGGATACTTCTATATGGTGAGGAATCTATTAGAACTCACCCAACTCGCACATGTGAAGTTAAATTTGTAAAATATTCTCGTTACTTGTTTTGTGGCGCAATTTTCGAAGTGATGAGGTCGAATCTGAGAAATTAGAGACATGGGTTTTTATCCCAGCATATCCAATTGGGTCACAAAATGACGGTTTTCCCAAAATCCAAATATTTCAAGATATATCGGGGGTTCTTTAACTCGAATTTGACCAAAATGATGAAAACCCATATTTTTAGCAGTGAATATTTCTGAACTGCCACAATGTGCCTCGATTTGTGTGCATGCGGCAGAATATCTCACCAAATGGTCTGATGGGTTTGAATACAAACTAGCCAAATACAAAACCTAGAAATCGTTTCGCCAAATTCGAAACCACCAGATAGATATCGAGGGGGCATTTTGTCAATTTTTGCCAAATCTACGTTTTCTGAGTTGGTCGTTTTCTGAGTTTGTGGAATGAATTTCTAGGTTTGTTCAAAGTTGTTTAAGCTTGATCTAAATGTATAAATAGAGGAAGAAGGCTAAGGAAAGGAGTAGAGGAATTATCATAATGATTGCTTGTGTAACAGAGGATATTTATTCATTGTTGTAAAGGAGATTGAACATATGGAGGAGTGCTTGTAATTCTTTGGAGTTTTCAACTAATAAAAAGAGTTGATGTTCTTATAAATGGTGTAGATTATTCTTTAGTCTTGTAGATCTCTTCCACAATGTCGGCCAAGTTTGGCAGGGCCCCCATTCTTTGGTATGTGTTGTGTTATGTTTGACTTTAGATTAGCATTTTGCATTTCAGTTTGTAGAGTTCAATTCTAGTTTTTTTGTTTTGATTTCATTTGACATAATTAGAATATGATTTTTGTAGAATTAGTTTTATTATTATCGTGTGTTCAATTCAACAAATTATCCCCAAGCTTGGTGATTTGCTCCTTTGGTTTATTTTCTTATTTATGTTCATTATTTTCTATTTTGTCTCTGTTTGCATTTGATTTGATTAAGTGATTATTTCTTTTTGCAATATAATTGTATTGATTGACATCTCAATTTAGAGAACCAGATTTCAAAGAAAAAAACACTCACATTTCCATTGCAAATGCCTCTTCTTTCACCCAATACATTTCAGTTTTAAAGCATACTCTGTTTCACTAGTTTCTTAAGTTTTGTTATAAAAAAGCAATGATCTGATCTAAAAGAGATTGTGCAGGTATCTAGTTGAATTCAAGCATTAGTGTGATTTTGAAATCTCAGTTTTAAGACAACAATCTATTATGTATTAACCTCACGCTGATGCACACAATTAAAACAAAAATACATTTTCCTTAACACTGCCAATCAACCATATTTATACACAATAAACTAATTGCATGCTTTTGTAATTGATTTTCTGTCAAAACTTTTGAATTGGTTTGGGTAAATTTCTCTTATGTTTTGAATGAAAGCACAACAAGACAATATAATATATATGCTTCATCAAATCTGATTTAAGAAAAATAATGAGATTCACATGTCTTGATTTAATTAACAAACTTGATGATTGTATTTTTAACTTGAGTACAAACTTATGTTCCCATTAATTCTGAATTATTAAAGTGCTCTGTGAAGAATTACAATCAAGTTTAAAGCATATGAATTGCAATTTACAGATCTAGAATCGATCAATCTATCAAAGGCCTAATCAATTTATGAGTATGAAATTGCTGCATGACAGAGTTGTTGATCTTTGCTTGAAGTAAATTTGCTAAGGAAATGATTTAATTCAAATGGCTGCATGATTGATAGCGTTTTCATTAAGATCATATGCCTCGATTCACTATTGAAGTAAACTGATTATTTAAATAAGAAGAATGAGTTGTGGAACTTGCTTGTTTCTTATTTACCAAAAGAGTTAGTACTACAACTTCATTTTTAAAAGAC